>OY725490.1:4796183-5097855 GCA_963281255.1 Aphrocallistes beatrix
AGCTGATTTTTGGCATTTGGGGGCTTTTCGCTATGGCTCCACTATGTTCTGACCTCAGACGAAAATGTCAACTCATCATTGATTATGACGTCATCGTCACCACTTTATAATTAGAAGTTTCAGTTTTTCGACTTTAACTCGATCCATTTTAGGCGATAAAATGCTGAAATTTTAATAGAATACGTATATATATTATTATACCTCACATATGATGCAACTATTATTTTTTAAAATGACTCATCACTCTGTTATAACGTCATCATACGCATCAAAACTTTAAAATTGACAAATTCTGTTATTTTTCTTGCGATATCGATTATAGGTGCAGGACAGATGAATTTAGAGATGTTGTTTTCCTTATAATTAATCAATGTGACCAGGCGCCTCCGGCAGACATAATGTGTCCGCCAGTCGCGCAGCGCTAGCAAGCAAAGCGCGCTTGTATATATAAACTTTAATCGAGTTTTAATCTTAAGGATTAATAATTAAAACTTATACTATACCCCTTTGTATACAGGGTGTCTCAAAATATTCTGGAACAAATTTTGCTAATGTATTGTAGATAGATAAATGGATCACATATCCAATTACTCTTTTTTAATCAAAAATAGAGAGGATTATCTTTATTTTACATTCCCATTGCCTGCATTTCTCAATTTATTTGCAATGATGGACGATATATTTCGTTGTCCCGTAAAGAATACTTTTTGTCTCAATATGAAAAACATCCCAGGTTTCTTTTTGTTACTACTTTTAAAATACTTGTTCTTATCGAAGATTTCCATTACATAATCAAAATTAATAATGTTATTTTAGTACTATGATTCAAATGCAGAATAACGAATGATTAATGTACGTACATAATACGTAGTATTTCAACTGAAAATGATGATCTTCATATTTATATGTCGCATTTTGTTGTAATGAAGTAGGTCAACAGTAGTTGTGAGCGGAGCGAACATTCTAATGAATTTCTGGCATGCTCGAATCCATAAACGATTTACGTACTAATGCAAAGTCGCTAGTAATGAAGACAAAACATAGAGCGCAATAAACCTTTTCCTACCTAAAGCATAATTTTGTTCGCACGTAATTTTGTTCGCACGTAGGCTTATCTTTCTGAGGTACATCTACATTTTTCGGAATTGTATCTATAATCCATTTGTTAAGGCTAATGAGTATTGTTAATCTCAACCAAGTGACGGCATATTAGCCATTTGTATTCAGGAATATTTACAAAGAAATACAATGACCTGCGAAAAAATGTTAAATTATTATATATTTGCGGCGTCCCATTTTGGGCGCCACTGACTGAAATCTTCTCATACTGAGGAATTTGATTCAGAGCCTACTTTTCGGTTGACAGTGGGAATTGCAATTATAATCCTTAATATTTAGCATATTTAGTTAAATTTTATTACGTATATTAATCTTTGTTATCTATATAAAAATGAAGACTTATTTATACAGAAATATTAAATCAATATAAGTCCAATGATGTATTATGTAAACAATCAGGCTTCGATTGCTTACGCTGCGCGGGTGGAGAACAATGTGCCCGCCGGAGGCGCCCTTCTGGCGCCTGGGGCCACATTAATTAATTAAAAGGGGAGAAAATCCCTAAATATGTATGTCTTACTGTTATAATCGATACCACTCGAATTAATCATCAAATTTTTAATTTTTTTGATGTGAAATGATGACCATTAATCTTTTCAACTATGAAGGCTGGTCCCAAATGTTTTCACCAATATCTCGGAACCTGTAGATTTTAGGTTATTAAAATGTTTTATTAGCTGATATAAACCACCCTCAAATATCACAAAAATAAAGTTGCTAGTTTATTTAGATATCAGAAGTACGACTTTTACAACTTTTGGCCCCAAACCAAACATATCCCATTATAAACTAGCACGATGGGTGGCTACTTTTCGCGACGATTAAACCATCCCCAAATTGCATGAAAATTTTATGGTGAATACTTGGTGATCAAGGTAAACTATTTGAAGAGTGTGCATCTAAAGATTCAAACTTTCGAATTTTTTTGAGCACCCTAAAATATATATATATCAAACACTACATAAATATTGTGAAAAATGGTCATTTTTGTTAAGTCACTGGGAGCCTGTATTACAGAACCATCGAAATAGCATGAGCCTCTAGGTTAGTATATAATCGTAGTTTAAATTTCTTCCTGATCGAAACACTGGCAACTGAAGTTACAAGTATTACGTGTTATGCTGTACTCACTTTTTTGATGCTGGCATGCTGTCAACTTCATACTCATCAACGAATCTTCAACGAATCTAAAGGTATAAAACATTATATTATAACGTGCCCCATGAGTTCACTCACTTCGCAGTCCCATTTATAACACCTTTATGGATTACATGACTACAGCACTATGACTAAAAGTGAGAAAATGAAGTCGTTTTGAGGATTTGTGAGTTCGCCAATCTGTCTTTTAGCAACCTCGTTCAAGTTCTTTTTTGCAATAGTAATCTATTGAAAGGAGGCATGGAGATTGGCAAGTCGCGTTATTTATACTTTAAAATCTCGTCATATTTTATTGATTATACATACAGTCAGGGTCACTTATTATGAAAACCTTGCGGACCAAACAGTCTGTTCATAATAGAGAGACTTCATATTAAGCAAACTTGACCTAATACAAATCCTATAGAACCTGTTGAATTAGGACCAGAGAGTTTGTTCACAATAAACGAATGTTCATATTAAGCAGGTTAATAATAAGTGAACCTGACTGTATTCTGGAATTCCCCTACATGCTACCTTTCAACGGTTTAAAAATTGTGATTGTCTCTCAAACGTGTTAGTGGTAACTACAAAAATAGAAGGAATTGTGCATTTTATAGTACAAGGATGAAATTTAGTACAATGATTCTATGCAAAATAAGATTCATTTGAAGATCAGGACCCACTTTCGAAACCTATTTTGAATTTTAACCTTCCATATATATGGTAATTAAGATCTAATGGTAATTAAGATCGAAAATCAAAGCGAAATTATCACACCTCTGCAAAAAAATGGAAAACATTTTTTCACACCTTTTCAATACAATACTATGTACGGCTTCACTCTCACAATAGAACTCATTATACGACACTATGGTAGGCTGTCATTGTTTTTAATACTTCAAAGCAATAATCTATATAGATGTCTCAATTATATTATAGTGTATAACAATAAAAAGGTTATATATATATTTTCACACCTTTATATACATATTTTAACAACATTTGACGAATTTCAAAAAATGCTAGAGATTAGCTTCCAACGGTTGACATGGGGTTTTTAGGGGTGTAGAATTCGAATATATTATTTTCAGATCGATATGATAAATTATTTGTTTATATTAAATACATTAAGTAAACAAATTACAAAAATAGGCTGGATTCCAATGGTTGACATGGAGTTTTCAGGGGTGTAAAGTTCGAATATCATATTTTCGTATTCATAGGGTCAATAATTTGTTCTTTTTTTTGCATTTATTAATAAAGTATACAAATTTTGGATACACCACTGCCGATACCCGTTTCAACAATCCTGGGGGAATCCTGAATACATTTACTATATTGTCTGATTATAATTTGACAGTATCCTAGCAACTTTAATCTACCTTCAAACTTCTGTAATTTATCAATTGCATTCTCAATTTCTTTGACAGAGATATTGAATCGAATTGAATTCTCTTCAATTATATTTGATATTAGTCCTGATTTTTAATGATGAATAAGTAGCCTATTTCTTGGATATTTCAATACAAAATTTATTTTTCAATTTACCTTTTGCTTTATATTATTATGCCTAGGCTAAATAAACGTGGTCGTCTTTGCGAAAAGCAATTCGATAGTAATGCCCAGAGGAAGAAATTCGTACGGTTGAATGACACCTCTGTGGCAAGATAAGCCCGTCTCAAGCGCCAAATGGAATACCAAGCGCAATATTACGCTGAACAGAGCTCTCAAGAGAAAGCTGAACGACTTAAAGCGCAGTTAAGATACCAGAATGCTCATTACGCAGAACAGAGCTCTCAGGAGAAAGTTGTACAGCTTGAAGCGCAATTGAGGTTCCAGACTGCTAGGAATACAAAGCAGAGCTCTTTACAGAGGTCTGTTCGTCTGAGATATCAGAGAACGATCAGTTAGCCAAGAGTAGAGGTAAAACTAACATCACATTTCTTAATATTGCACGTTATATGCAAGTAACTGAACCTTCTGATCGCATAATTGACGAATTTTCAGTTGGTCGGATGGAATATCACTGTTCGCATTGTAATGCTAAATTTTGTGAGAGTGAAAACTCTCCACTAGCACTAAGGATGACATCAAGTTTTCCATCTGCTGCGGACAAGGGAAGGTGGTTTTTCCCGCTTTACCTTCTCCCCCTGAGCTACTGATGCATCTGCTGACGGCTACTAACAGTCGAGGCAGAGCATACAGAGAGCACATTCGAACTTATAACTCGGTCCTAGCGTTCGCTTCACTCTGCGTTAATCTCGAGAAAGAGTTAGCTAGCGCTAGGTGCGGAGTGTACACATTCCGTATCCATGGTGTTGTTCGTCATTATATTGAGCAGTTAACTCCTCAAGTTGGAGGAGCTTCATTTGCACAAATTTACATACATGATGGTACTCCTGAGGGAGAGCTGGAGAATCGCCAGCGACACCTTGGAGATGCGAGTCTCCCGGAACTGCGACTACTGCTGAACTAAACCCCTACGTCTCTTACTTCAGACAAGGTGTCTATATGATGAGAGACAAGGGGGGAGTGGATGTTAAGATGACCATCAGATCTGATGGTGCACCAGATCCGAGACTTTACAACGCTCCAACTGCTCCCGAAATAGCAGTCATAATGCCTGGAGATGGCTACACTGAAGGTGTAGCTACCAGGGATATAGTGCTGCATGCACGTACAGGAAGTTTAAAACGTATCACTAAAACCAATTGTGCATACGATAGCCACCATTATGTTTTATTGTTTCCATCAGGATATAACGGCTGGCACCTGGGCATTCCCCACATTAGAGGGAAAGGCTGTGTCACTGCAATGGAATTCTACTCATACCGCCTGATGGTGAGGAGCTCGCTGAGCTATCTGCATCTCTTTGGCAGACTTCCACCAGTATATCGTGGACATGTACGCTAAAGTTGAGCAGCAAAGGTTGAACTACATAAAGTAAACCAAGGAAGATCAGAGTGGATCTATACAAAGGTCTGGCTGATGCAGTATCCGCAGGTGACGTCAATCCTATGGCTTATGGAAAGAGGATCATACTGCTTTCTTCCTTCACTGGCAGTCTTCAACAGATGCTCAAGCTCTATCAGGACAGTATGTCTATCGTACGGAAATACGGTAAACCTTATTTATTTATTGCATTTATATGTAACCCGAAATGGGAAAATATTTCTTCTGCTCTTTTATTGAATAAGAAAGCGGCTGACCGTCCAGACTTAACTATAAGAGTATTTAGAATGAAATTGCGTGAACTGCTTAATGATATCTGCAAAAGCATGTTCTAGGGAGACCACTCGCGCATGTATACACCATCGAGTTTCAAAAGTGCGGTCTCCCTCATGCACACATCCTGATCATCCTATCTGATCAGGATAAACCTAGAGATCGTACTATGTATGATAAGATAGTCTGTGCCGAGATTCCTGACAAGGATCTCAACCCTAGACTTTATCATATTGTAAAGTACTGCATGATCGACAGCCCATGCGTCGTATTAAGGGAACATGCTGCCTGCATGCACGATGGAAAATGCAGTAAGAAATACCCCAAAGTATTTTCATAGTTTATCCCAACCGGTAATAATAGCTATCCTATGTGCAAACTTCGAAATAACGGCCATACAGTTATTGTGAAAGGAATTCAGCTGAACAATAGGTAGGTTGTTCCATACAACCCTTATTTACTTTTGAAATACAATGCTCATATAAATATTGAGATTTGCTCTGCCATTAGTGCTGTTAAATACCTCTACAAGTATGTGTATAAGGGCCATGATAGAGCTATTGTCGAATTTCGTATTGTTGATAGTGCTGGAAGTAGCACTAACAAACCAGCCATAGAAGTCGACGAGAAAGTAAATTATCTGGAAGCGCGTTATGTTTCTGCAACTGAATCATGCTACCGACTCTTTGAGTATGAACCTACCACATGTCATTAGGTTAGCTATCCATCTGGAGCATCACCAGTCAGTCATATTTCCCGGATATTCTGACTTGCAGGGGGTTCTCCGTAGACAGAGGGATACCACCCTTACAGGATGGTTTTTGGCTAACCAAAATACCTTAGTATACTCGTAAGCTCACATACACCAACTTCCCTGATGAGTTTGTGTGGAATAAATCCAAACGTGAGTGGACCGAAAGGTTGAAAGGACATGGTAACATGATATGTTGTGTTTATTCCGCCCATCCGGATGAAGGAGAGCGTTACTTCCTCAGAATGCTCATTAACCATGTAACAGGTTGTACCTGTTACCAGGATTTCCACACTCTCCCTGATGCCACTGTCTGCACTACTTTTAAGGAGGCGTGCCGTAGACGAGGCCTGTTGGAAGATGACCAGGAGTCCGATGACTGTCTCACTGAGTCCGCTACCTGTGCTATGCCAGCACAACTGCGACAGTTATTTGTCACAATCCTTCTGTTTAATGAACCTTGTGACCAACTAGCACAGTGGAATAAGCATAAGGCCTCTCTAGCAGAGGATTTTACACTTCGTGCGAGAATCCTTTTCCCCATGTCAAATTGAATGCGTCTATTTTGAATAGTGCGTTACCAGATATTGAAAATCGCTTAGAAAAGCATGGAAAATATTTATCCGATTTCCCGGAATGCCTATCCCCACTCAAGAAAGGAGTCCATTCGATCTACCGCACATCATTTAAGATGAACTTGCTTATGATGCACCTGAATTAGCCATAATACAGATACCAATGTGCCTTTACTGAACCCTGATCAGTTGAGTGCATATAACTGTATTATTGAGTCTATAGACATCCTATTGCTGAAAACAGCGCATTTTTTGTTGACGATCCCGGTGGGACTGGCAAAACATTTTTGTACAATACATTGTTAGCTAGTATTCGCTCCCGTGGTGAAATCGCACTAGCAATGGCTTCATCTGGAATAGCAACTCTCCTCCTAGAAAGCAGGAGAACTGTCCATTCAAGGCTGAAAGTTCCTATCACGTTGAATGAACTATCTGTGTGTAATATCACTAAACAGAGTGCTTTAGCCAAACTTATACCGGGTGCTAAGCTTTTAGTTTGGGATGAAGCTCCTATGATGCATAAACATGCTGCTGAATGTATAGATCGGACATTGAGAGATCTCTGCTCCAATGATTTACCATTTGGTGGCAAAATTGTTGCATTTGGAGGTGACTTCCGGCAAATCCTACCCATCATTAGGCATGGATCGAGGGCCGAGGTCGTATCAGCCTGCCTTAACAGATCTTCACTTTTGCACCATGTCGAAGTGATGAAATTGACCATAAATATGTGTCTTCGAACGGATTCATGTCAGGATCATGAGGAGGTGAGTACTTCTCTGACCTTTTATTGAGGGTAGGGGAAGGTACCGAGCCTCATGATGAGAATAACATGATTCATTTAGATCACAAATATGTAGTACCTGGTGAGTCTATTAAGGACTTAGCCACTGCTATATATGGCAAGATTAAAGAACGCTTTAATGATCGTGATTACATCACGCCCCGTGTTATGATGTCTCCTAAAAATGAGACCGCGTAAACGATAAATAAATACGTGATTGATCAACTTCCTGGAGAGGCAAAGGTATTACTGAGTGCAGACTCAGTAGATAACAGTCAGGCAGCTATGTATCCTACTGAATACCTTAATTTTATTACGCCTACTAGCTTGCCTCCACACCGCCTCTACCTTAAGGCGTATGCGTCAATTATACTCTTCCGCAGTCTCGATCCCACGAATGGGATGTGTAATGGCATCCGATTGCTAATTAGAGCATTTTTAAACAATGTTATAGATGCTGAAATTGCCACAGGTATCCATTGTAGCAAACGAGTGTTCATTCCTCGCATTATAATAACTCCTTCTGAAACAGATTTTTATTCGCCCTGCCTATTGTATAACAATTAACAAAGGGCAGGGGCAGAGTCTAGAATCTGCAGACTTAAGGAATCACTCTGAGGATGACAGGGATCCAGCTCCCAGTTAAACCTCAATTCCTATTAGAGCAGCAGTATGTCAAACAGGTACTGTCAATCGCTTCTCACTGAACATGAGGACTCAGTTAGCCATATGTATCGACATGGATCCTGAGTTGATTGCAGCCTATGAAAACACTTTTGTGAATATTATTGATAGCTGTTTAGGACTATATTATAGATCCCTACGAATACGGCTATCACAAATGTTTGGGGACACTTTAAATATGTGTCCTGTCATTGGGGACGGTAATTGTCTTTACCGTTCTTTATCTCCTATCATATTTGGTACTGAGAAACATTTCGACGATTTGGAATCAAAATTGATTACAAAATTCCGTAATAGTCCAGAACACACCTTAAATGTCATGCACATGTCAGGCATTACAAGTGAAGTGGAGTTGGATTATCATTTTGAGCTAATTAACCTTCCAAATGAATGTGGTACAAAAGTAGAATTAGCTATTTTAGGTGCTCTAGCGCTTCTAGATATTTTAGTGATCAATGCAACTAATAATGATCACCAGTTTTGGAGAGTTGACACCATTTAAGCACACAATATTGTGCCCACTCTTTCCCTGTGCGACCCTTCCTTTAATGTCAGAGGTTGGGTGTAGTACTACATCGACTACACAACAGCGACATGTTATACCATTTCGATCAATTTTATTACTGTAGCTCATAGGAATTTTTGTGCAGACGAATTCAGGATTTGAAAGCTGGCTAGCTGATTTCCTGTAAGTGGCGCCTTTCTTGACGTTGTGTCATGTGTGACTGCTTTCAGCTCCTTGATTCTATTTTGAGCTACTTTAAATGGCGAAATTATCACCATCTGTATAATAATCTCAACAAATTTCCTATTTGGTAAGTATATACTATTATTAATTAGAGTATTATCGACTCGTGTAATATATTCTTCTCAAATATTACAGAGACATCGCATAATACCTCATTCAACACGATTAGATGACACCAAATAAAATTACTAGATTACTGATTCAATTGATTACTAAGAGCGTAATTACTACAACCATTGCATTCGTTGTGAGAACATTTCAACTGCTTATAGGTATGTTTCTTAATTAATAGATTTATTCAAATATATTTTGAAGGCGATATATCAGTATGAATCTATTATCACGCACCATTTAGTTAATAATTTGCATTATAGAAATATTCATAAGCATAAAAGGCGATCAGTGGTCATTTTGACATTACACTTTTGAATGACCAGACGTGTGAACTCAGAATCCATGATGGAATCCTATCTTTTTTGGACGCTTAACGTATAAGAACAATTTTAACACCTGCAGTTGCACGTTTTTTCTATGACGCACCATTTTTTCTCAATCTGAATTTAAAATTTAATTATTTATTCACACTGTGCATTGCAATCAAAATTCTATTGTTTCAAGTTTAAAACTAATTACCAGAAGATTGTGTGAGATTGCTAAAAGATTAGTACTGAAAAATATATTTCCATTGATACGAGTACACAGCAATTAACTACGAGTTTAGACTTGTAACCATTAAATTGGAACCAAATTCTATTACTCAATAATACTGAGAAACTAACATAATTATTCATATCCATATGAGGATAAAACAATACAGATATTTAAAACTTAAAAACTCTGCATTAATGGTATCTGAAACTTCCAATGGAAAATGTCCACTATATATCCTGACACCTTTGATGGATCTATATGCAGTTAAGTGACGATGACTCATCATAAAAAATCAAAATGTTGATTTTGCATTATTATGCCATACAATGTCTACCAAACCATTTCCTCAAAAACATCATCATTTTTCACACCTGGATTGACCAAGTGAGTATAGTCTGGCTCAGTTATTGCTCAAATAAATCCCACTGTGCCAGGCTATACTTACTTGGTATTCGACGCTTTTGTGGGATCTCAGGGTGGCGACTGCTTGATAAAGGTGAGGCAAACTGGGGCATCTTTATGATTTTTTTTCTCGGTGATTTCCCGTTTAGCCAAACACAAAGAAATTGAGATCTAAAATTATGGGTATATGTGCTCTGAGAGTATGAAATGTGCAACAAAGTGTAGGATTTTGATCCGACACCAAAGGACAAAAGGAGACCCTTTTAAATGGCCTGACAGCGTGTGAACTCAGATTCCATGAATGCAATCTTCTTTTCTTTTATCTTAAGGTGCACGGTCAGAATTAACAGTGGCCTATTCTAGATTTTCGGATTGTTGTGTAATCAAAGAATTGTGAGATTGGATAATTGAATTCGACGCTAACTCTCCAAAATTTAACAATGAGAAATACTATATTTCGAACAATCCCACAATTTCGTAGTTCGATGTCGCTTAGAAAGAAATCTAAAAATGAACTAACTAATAGCTTATCCACCTTTTCTTCCTTGTCAGTTAAACTCTTAGAATAAGCAAATTTCATCAGCAATCGTTCTTTGTGATTCATACATAGATGATGTAATTTCAATCGGGCTTGAAATAGATTTCTAAAGTAAACTCAATATGCAACTATTCGGAACTAATGAGAAAATCTAAATGCGAACTAAATTGATCAAAGTTCAAAGTATGAATTACATACTCGTTCAGAATAAAATTTACCAGAAGCGAATGTGAGATTATGAGAATTAGAGAGTTTATTATTGAAATATTCATTGATACGAGTTTACAAAAAATAACGAGATTAGACGAGATTAACTTGAGTTCAAAAAAAAAACGAGATTAGTAACTTTAATATGGAGTAGAATTATATTAATAACTATTACTAAGCAACATTAATGTGATTAATTCATATACTACATACAAGGATAAAATTATACAGGTTTTAAAACATAAAAACTTCATTAAAAAATTGATAAAAAAAACTTCAACAAACAAACATTCTCTATGTTTCTTAACACCTAGTATTAATGAATACAAGCGCGCTTTGCTTGTCGCGCTGCGGTACTGGCGGACACTTGGTGTCCGCACATGCGCCTTTTGGATGCCTAGGCTCAAAGTAAGGTTGGTGTTTCCCAGGGTTGGGTTCAAATACATACTTCTTCACCAAATACAAATACAAATACATCATGCAGGATACAAATACAAATACAAATACGCCTAATTGAAATATTAAGCACAAATACAAATACATCACGCAGGATACAAATACAAATACAAATACGCCTAATTTAATTAATTTAAGCACAAGTACAAATACAAATACGGACATTAATAGAGTACAAATACGGCTAATTTAATTAATTTAAGCACAAGTACAAATACAAATACAAAATGCTAAAGATGGGTTTACTAAATGATAAACTATCTTGTTGAAGAACTATGAGCTAGTCGTATTTTTCTTGTTTGCAATTAATAAATATCAATTGTTCAAAGCATTCATCGCTTAGACAACATCTTTCTGGACGAAATATTTTACCTGCAAGGCTGCAACACTAAATATTCGTTCCACTGGAGCTGAAGATGCAGGAGTTGAAAGGTAATAACTTGCCAACAGTGAGAGTTGGGGATATTCAAGTACCATTCTTTGCCAGAAATTTAGAGGATTACAAGACTCATTTTCCAGTTGTTGAGCAAAATAAAGATCAACTTGACTTTCAACACTTATATGATTGAAATTACTCGAGGTTGGACACTCACCCATGAAGCTGAAGAGCTGACAACGCTTTTCAACTGGTGGATGTGGGGATCCTGAATACGATTCAACTGTCGCCTCAGGGAGATGTTCTTTTACCTTATTAATCAATGAAATACGAATGCTAGATACTTCTTCTGGAGTAGCCCACCTAAGTTTCCATCTAGGATCGAGTGCTGCTGAAAATTTGAATATGTCAATACTTTCATAACGAGATAATCTTCTGTTTACCTCCAAAGCCAATGTTCGAACGAGTTTACAGCTATACTTTTCTTGAAGTTCACTTAATTCAGCGCGAAGACCCCTTATACATGGTATAACTAAACTTGAAGTTACAATATTCTGTCCTTGTGTGAAGTTGGTAGCCACTTCAAATGGAGTTAGAATTTCTATCATCTCATTAATAATTTTGTTTTCATAGGAAGAAAGTTTATTGGAATACACTAGTTTCTCCATAGTTTCAGGATTGACTTTGCGGAATTTACGTATCATATTTGGTTGACTATTCCAACGGACAGGAGTGCATTGCTCTAACTTTAGCTCATTTTCAAATAGTTCCGTAGCTAATGTACTATGTCTAATGTGACTGACTAACTTACTCACTTTGGTTATAATCCTGGTGAGGTGTTCCCCACATTCTTTCAAGCCAGTTTTAACACATAGCTGAAGTGTATGTGCAAAACATGGATGATGTGTTGGCAAATATTCCAAAGCATCACTGTTTTCTACATCTACTATATCCAAATCGTTGTCATCTAAGTCTTCTTCTAATTCAGTTGCATCCATATCAGGTAACGTAACAAATGCTCTCAACATATTAGAGGCGTTATCTGTCACAATACACCCCACTCTCCCTAGCAATTCGAAGAGAGAGATTACTTCTTCGTATTTGAGAAGAATATGTTCACCAGTATGTGGCCCACGGAAACGAGTACAGGCTAGCATTGCAGAATGAGTTTGAAGTCATTGATGTAGTGACAAGTAATCCCTAGATAAGAGCGCATATTACGATTGGACCATATATCAAGAGTGAGGCTCACAAACTTAGTAGATTGAATGCTCCTCAATATTTTTTCATGTAGTGTTGATTTTATGCATGGAAGAAGAGAACTACTAAGGTGTTTACGAGTAGGGATGGAATATTCAGGTTTTAAGTAACCAATAAATTTTCGAATATATGGACAGTCAACAATAGAGAGAGCTTGAAGGTTACCAGCAATAAATGCGATAAGTAAACGTGACGCCTCTATCTGTCGGGAATTAGTACTAGGCCATTTTAAGTTAATGGTAGGAATGAATTGGTCAATTTGCACCTGCTCATTACTTTTCAGCTTAAGCTGATCAAATTCTTTATTATGATGACCAGGGTTTCATACAGGATTTTTTTCTGGAGGGGGAGGATTTTTTTTTTAATCATTGACGCTTAAATATCGATTTACAACCATTCTCGTCATTTAACCTACATATCTTTAGATTTTTAAGATCTCTAGATTTAGATCTGAGTAAACCTACAAGTATTGTATATATGGATATCAGGCGATTCATTTCACAAAAGCGGCCACATGAAGACACTCCAAGTGAAATGGATATAGATAAAGGTGCATCTGAAGAGCTATCGCAACTATCAAGTGGAAGTCATTCTCCACCCTCCTCTCAAAATCCAGGAATTGCTGCCATGGATGATCTGCTTCCAAAACCACCTCATTCCATAATACACAAACTACATCTAGTGAGCAGATAAAGCAATATAAAGCTAAGCTCTTTTATAAAAGAGAGTGGGAAAACAAGTATCCCTGGTTAACTTGTAAAGATTGTCCTGGGGGGGGGGAACTTTGGCTGGGGGGGGGGAAATCCCAGGGCCACCTCCCTCTGTATGAAACCCTGTGGTGTCTCTTCATATGCGTCCATAAATTTGAGGTACTTTTTGTATTCCCAGAAACTGACTTGTTACAATGTTTGCAGATAGTAGTATATTGTTCGGGATTGCTGCTATCAGGAATAGATCCAAAACCACCAAACACACGACTCAACATTATGCAACGTATTAATTTGCGAACAGAAGATGGTTAATAAAAACGTTATTTGGTAATTACTACTACGTAGTCTTGATTATGTTTCTTTATATTCAACATTAATGCATATTATCAAAATATGCTAACATCTGTTATGGCTAAACACATACATCTTGTCAAAGTATAATGTTATAAAGTTATTGATCAATTATGGAAGCCAAATAAATACAAATACGAATAATTATTCGAGGCTTCAAATACAAATACAAATACACCTGACTTAGGATATTCAGAGACAAATACAAATACAAATACAAATACGTATTTGGACCCAACCCTGATGTTTCCCATGGGACACTTGTTTTTTACTAAAAATGTGCCCAAATTGCTCTTTTATCATTTTTAGATCCTTATAGGGGTTCTAAACAATAATTCCGATTTTTATAACTCCAGCCCCAATATTTCGCCATTTTGAGCCACTTGTATCACCTGGTGTCGCTCTAAAAACGATACATTTTAAATGCGAAATGTCCCACAGCTATAGCTTCTTTTAACAGTGCCAGATCATCTTTTTAATGCAGAATAGATTTCGAGCAATTTGATATATATATTGACCATATTTGAAAACATCTTTATTTGACCGTCCCTTATAACGGCCAGGAATGTTTTCACATTCCTGACCGTTGCTAGGAAAAGGGAACCAAAATATCCTCCAAATATGGTCAATATATATATCAAATTGCTGGAATTTTAGTGCTGAGCACGAATTCAGTATTGAAATAACGACCTGGCATAGTCAAATAAAGTTATATATATGCGATTTCGGCGGATACTATCGGACATGGTCATTTTTGGGTCCCCAGTCATAACTGACAACCTTTTCACACTTTTGAAGGTGTCATGATGTGAAAATATTTGATATGCCATATTTTGAAGTTAAGTACTACTATAAGTTGTTGATTTAGGATGTTTGGATGTTATTTAATACTAGGATCCCGTGAAACTAATTGAAGCCTTTCCGAAGAAAATTGCTTTGTAGCCTGTTTTTAGCACTTAAATCAATTTTACTAAATCAATTATACAAGAGGAATCTTTAGTTACATAGGTCGTAGAGCAATAAACTCGATGGCTTTGGAAAAGTCTCGTCACGTAGAACAAAATGATAGACAGATTTTCGATATTCTACTCTAAAAAAACATTAAAATATTTTTCCTTACGAAAATCTGCTTCTAAATATTGTAGCAACGAAATTTGAAAGAAAAAATTAATTGGTTTAAAATTGAAAATTCTATTCTATTATATTCTTTATTCCATTTCGTGCAAGAATAATTGAGTAAAAGAGGCATAAGCCATTGAAATTTCCTTGAATGTCCTCTATAAATTAGGTGATTTGGGAAAAAAATGTGTCCACATGCTTTTTTTTATCATTTTAAGATCCTTATAGGGGTTCTAAACAATAATCCGGATTTTTATAACTCCAGCCCCAATATTTCGCCACTTTGAGCCACTTGTATTACCTGGAGTCGCTCTAAAAACGACACATTTTAAATGCGAAATGTCTCACAGCTATTACTTCTTTTAACAGTGCCAGATCATCTTTTTAATGCTGAATTCATGCTCTGCACTAGATCTCCAGCAATTTGATATATATATATTGACCATATTTGGAAACATTTTTGTTTGACCCTGCCTAGCAACGGCCAGGAATTTTTTAACATTCCTGACCGTTGCTAGGAAAAGGCAACCAAAAATCTTTCCAAATATGGTCAATATATATATCAAATTGCTGGAAGTTAAGTGCTGAGTACGAATTCAGTATTAAAATAACGACCAGGCATAGTCAAAGAAAGTTATAGGTATGGGATTTCGGCGGAAACTATCGGACATGGTCATTTTTGGGCCATAATTCCCTTTTTATTCGTACTATCAAAAATATTTCTGTTCATTTTGTTCTACTCATTGAGCTCTATCAAAAACCGTTGAGTTTTCGCTTATATGTTGAATTTACAAAAAGTTATCACATTTATAAATGCTGAAAAAGTCTCAGAAAATAGGGTTCGGAAAGGGGTTCGGAAAAATATATCCCTCAATTTTCATTAGTTTAACTGCTTTGTAATATTAAATAACATGCAAATATCCTTATTCGACAACTTATAGCAGTACTTAGCTTCAAAATATGGTATATCCAAATTTTTAATCTTCAAAATTGTGAAAAACTGGTCTTTGATGACTGGTCACCCAAAATAACCACATCCGATAGTATCAGCCGAAATACCAGATCAATAACTTCTTTCAACCATGCCAGATTATCAATTTAATTCGTGTCTAGCATCGAATTTCCATCAATTTGCTATATATATTGACCATATTTCGGGAATCTTTTGGTTGTCCGTGCCTAGCAATGGCCAGGAATTTTTTCACATTCCTGGCCCTTGCTAGGAACCCGAAGCCAAAAATTCTCCAAATTTGTCCAATATATATATCAAATTGCCGGAAATTTAGTGCTGAGCACGAATTCAACATTAAAATGATGATCTGGCATGATTAATAGGGTCGATGTCAAATTTATAATTCTAGTATTAATACATAATAATTATCTAATAGAAGGAATAATCTAGGATCCTTAATGTTTCGAATGACTTATAAATTGGATGAAAAATATGGCTCTCCCAGATGAGATGGGAAAGGCTGATTGCACAACATGGGATATTGTGCCATTATCCTATAATATAGAAACAGACTTTAATTTCGTCTGTAGAAAACATTTTGTATATTATTTATTATATTTTTATTTTGATAAGCAATGGCCGGTTCTAATTTACGAGATGCTCAAAATCAAACAGTCATTAACACAGGTCTATGTGATGAAATAACCCCTGATAACAGGCATACTCAAGTATCCAACAATGTAGTTAGTGATCGTTTTATTAATAATGATGGTTTAACTATAGTTACTAGATGTTGGAATCTTCCAGAAAGCACGCAAATCAGGTAATTAATTGATTTTAAAATTTTACAATCACATTACAATTATTTAGTATTATTATTTCATTGGCACTATCCGATATTTGTTTCTAAAGTTTTGAAATTTGAGTACCAACCTTTTTAATTGAATCGCGTATCCATTTAAATAGAGCTGAAGTGGACATATTGCACCTTCAGTATACCGATGGGAAGCTTGGTACGAATATGCTTCTCAGATCACTTTTAATACTGAAATCCACTGAACTTGATGTTTTCAACCTTTGGGTCACGAAGCGAATGCTTTTATTGCCTAAATGTAAATCAATAAAATTTACTAATCAGGCCATTAACTCCATAAATTGATTAGTATTATAATTATTTGGGTGAAAATTTTTGGGATATACGAATACTTTTGGCAGGTGGAATGTATTTAACAAATTTTATTTGACTATACCGCTAAAGTCTGTCTTTTCTTAATCTCCACAGACGATATAGTGTGCCATACCATATGTTTTGAAATTTATTGGTACTAAAATTTAACTTAATGTAGTATAATACTTGTACTTGGAAAAAGTAGTATGAATCCAGGATAATTTCATTTATATATTTTCTTACTATATATACATTATTTTATGTACACTCACACCGTGTACCAGCACCTTTTCTGGAAGTTTTTGTCAAAATCCCAACCATTATTAGCTACAGTATAGCAATGTTTTCTATACCGCTTAATTTAGTTATAGAAATATCTAAGTACACAAACCAGATAAAAGTATTTGAAAACTTGATTCTTTCCCATACAAATAGTGTTAAATTGAATTTTTTAATGTAGAGCAATATATTCAAATTCTAAGAGATAATAAAATTCTGATTTCAGATTCGAAATCTACACATTCGAATAAATCATAATTAAACATAATTAATAAATTTCCCAACTCAATGAATAATTTTATCAGTCTGAGCCACCATAGGTAATTCATTGTCATCATGTATCCTTACTATTAAAACTCGATTAATGTATATATACGTGACCTACGTTATAATAAGGCCTATTCACTGGACTTTGGATTTGTACCATGAATATTTTCGAAGGCCATTGATATTTCAATATAGTAGAAAAGTTTATTTGTAATATTGCTAATATTAATAAAAATAGACAAATCAATGTGTAGTTATATCATTAGCAATAAGGCCATTTGAGTGAACCTCGATCGATAATTTGAATAAGTTTATATTTCGAGTCAGATGGTTCCTCAAATTCCATATCTTTTATTTCTGTGAGGAGGGAGAGACAGGTTGTGCACTTTCTAGAATGCTTGTAATACACGTCGTGTACGGCATACCCTGCTATAAAAAATAATGCCTGAAAAATTGGCGGATGTAAGTGTGTAGTGTGTAGTGTATCAGTTATTGTTAACGAACGAGCAATAAAAATAATGTTGTTCATGATACAGGGCTTGATGAAATGTAGACTTGTAGCATCGGTGGACCAACTAGTCCATTGTTTAGGCAAATCGAATGGTTTTCGTTTAGACTCTAATTCTTGTAGCGTGGTTACTTTATATTGTTCTTCTTCAAGTCGAAATTCTCCTAAACTCTGTTCTACAGCTATAAAGAATAGCTTATCATCCCGGGCTGAACGGTCTAATCGCTGTGGTTTAGAATGTGAAGATAAAGATAAGTAACTGGGACAGTTAGGGAGAACTCTGGGGATTGCATTTTTACGTAATTTGGGAATAGTTCGCTGAATTTCCAAAACGGATCCATCCAGTTGAGGCATTGAGAAATTGATCTCGATGTCTTCGTGATGAAAATGTTTCGCACAGGCATAAATGTTCTTCAGGTCTTCAATACCTTCTCTGGAGAGTGCTCGCAACCACTGATTGACCAAGTCAGGTGGACAAGTCGGGAGTTTGAAAACTGGAGTATAAGATTCTCCTGCATAGTTGCTTCGGCATCCTGATGCAGAACACTTGTTGGGCATTACGTTATAAGCCAATAAAACAATATAGGTATCAAATACTTGAGTGATCAAGTTGTTTAATAATCTAAACTCATAAAATATAAAAAATATTTTAATAAATCAATTGACTGGGGAAAAAAATATACGTAATGAGAATAATAATATTCTCTAGCCATATACGCCAGCACAATGGAAACATTTAACTAATTTAGAATATTTTATAATATAATATAGCTATTGTTGTATGAAGAAATGCATTGCTAATTACCATTTAAGGAAATTTTCAAGATTATGGGTAATTAACAAAATGGCCTTCGAAAATATCCATGGTACAAATCCAAAGTCCAGTGGATAGACCTTATTATAACGTAGGTCACGACTCATCATGGAATTATGACGTCATTGTCACATTTTTTAAAGTTAAGCAATACAGTTATTCGAGTATAACTCTGTCATTTTAAGTGATAGAAGGCTGAAATTTTAATTGAATGTGTACATTAATATTATTCACTAATGATACAGCTATCATCTAAAAATGATGGCTCATCACCTTGGAATGACGTCATCATTACTTATCAAAATTTTAAAAATTGAAAAATTTGGTGATTTTTCGTACGATATCGATTATAAGAGTAGGACAGACGTATTTAGAGATGTTATTTCCCTTATAATTAATCAATGGTGACCGTAGGCGCCGAAAGGGCGCCTCCGGTGGACACAAATGTCCGCCAGCCGCGTAGCTCAAGCAAGCGAAGCGCGCTTGTATACAAATACATATATACACATTAATCGAGTTTGAATAGTAAAGATATATGTCTATACATAGCCTACTCTAATAATGCCTCACAGTAGACTGAAAATTATGGATTAGGGATGAAGTAGTAGCCGAATGGATTAATATACGATTAGCCTAAAATCGTTAACCATACAGAATAGGCATTAAGAATGTAAAATTTCGATTAGTCATCATATCATTGCGCAACAGGTCATTCTAAGGACAATTTTAGCGATTTTCTAAGCTGTTTTAACCCTATTTCAAAATGTTATTAAGGTGTGATTTTTGTGTAAAACCAAGATTAGTACGAGTTGATATGAAAAATTTAGAATTTTTCAATGGAATGTTCTTACACTCCTGCGTTGCTATGGTAAAGCATTTTGGTCAGTTTGTGCCATTTGTTATAGCTTGGGCCATTTGTTATGGCTATGTTATAGTTGAGACACTGGTGAAGCCTTGTGCAATGGAGATGGTAAAAATAGTATTGGGTAAAGAGGCAGAGAAGAAACTGCAGCAAGTTCCTTTATCTAACGACACCATTCGGTCTCGGATTGATGATATGAGCCAAGACAGGGTTTCATACAGGATTTTTTTCTGGGGGGGGAGGATTATTTTTGAATCATTGACGCTTAAATATCGATTTACAACCATTCTTGTCATTTAACCTACATATCTTTAGATTTTTAAGATCTCTAGATTTAGATCTGAGTAAACCTACAAGTATTGTATATATGGATATCAGGCGATTCATTTCACAAAAGCGGCCACATGAAGACACTCCAAGTGAAATGGATATAGATAAAGGTGCATCTGAAGAGCTATCACAACTATCAAGTGGAAGTCATTCTCCACCCTCCTCTCAAAATCCAGGAATTGCTGCCATGGATGATCTGCTTCCAATACCACCTCATTCCATAATGCACAAACTACATCTAGTGAGCAGATAAAGCAATATAAAGCTAAGCTCTCTTATAAAAGAGAGTGGGAAAACAAGTATCCCTGGTTAACTTGTAAAGATTGTCCTGGGGGGGGGAAACTTTGGCTGGGGGGGGGGAAATCCCAGGGCCACCCCCCCTCTGTATGAAACCCTGCAAGATATATTGCAGCAGATAATCTCCGACCTTGTAGCAACTCCCGTCAAATTCAGTATCCAGCTCGATGAATCGACAGACGTCACTAATTGTAGTCAGTTGCTGGTATTCGTCCTATATGTAAAAGAAGGGAGAGTAAATGAGGAATTTCTGTTCTGTGAACCCCTCTTAAAAACTACGAAGGTAATAGATGTATTACAGTTGGTGAAGGCATTCTTTACACAACATGCTTTGAACTTGCAGATGTGTGGGTCAATTTGCACAGATGGAGCTCCAGCAATGTTAGGCAACCGATCAGGATTCGCAGCCCTTATGAGGAAAGACATTCCCAGTATTATTGTGACACATTGTATTCTACACAGACACGCGCTTGTCTCCAAATACCTTCCTCCTGAGTTTAAGAATGTTATGTCAATTGTTGTGCGTTCAGTCAACTTTATCCGAGGGCATGCGCTGAATCACCGTCTCTTTCAGATTTTATGCAAAGAAATTGGAGCCGAGCATAGTGTATTGCTCTTTCATACATAAGTCAGATGGCTTTCTCGTGGTCGAGTGCTCACCCCTGTAATTGAACTTCATGAGGAGATAGCTCAATTTCTACAGGATAAGGGAAACGAAATTGTAGACAGCTTCAAGAGTCGGTACTTTATTTTGAGTTTAGCCTACTTGGCGGACTTGTTCACACATCTGAATGAATTAAATATCTCTATTCAAGGATCAGGAGGCAACATAATAACAGCAAGTGAGAAGTTGGCTGCATTAATACATAAGCTCCCAGTGTGGAAAAGGCGCGTAGAAAAGCATAATTTTGCTAACTTTCCGACTTTAGACGGCATTCTTGCGGATGAGGATGAGCAAGAAGACATGCCTTTTGTTGATCAAATGCACTCACTTGGACGGACTAATGACTTCCTTTGATGGTTATTTCTCTCATGGAAATCTTAATGTGGCATCCGGCTGGATTCGCGATCCATTTCTTTTCAATTTGGATTCAATTGAGGATGAAGAAATGGCCAAGGATGAATTAATAGAGCTGAAGGAGAATCAAAAGGTCAAAATGGAATTGGATTCTATGGAATTAACTACCTTTTGGTGTCACCAGTTAAATGTCTTTCCTATATTGGCAGAAAGAGCACTGAATGTGGTTGTGACAACATATCTATGCGAATCTGGTTTCTCGGCGCTCCTGCACATAAAAACGAAGGCAAGAAATCGATTAATCCTGGAGATGATATGAGGTTGGCTCTTTCCAAGACCGTTCCACGTTTTAACGAAATTATTGAGAAAAGACAACAACAGAAGAGCCACTGATTTATTGTTATTTTGATTATACGCTTATATTTCTGTTGTGTTTCTGCCAGTAAAATATAGCGCGCTCGTGAATAATAAAAAGGGTTGCGAGAGTTGATTTCGAAAGCTGAAGGGGTGCGGAAGTCTAAAAAGGTTAAGAAACACTGGTGTAGACAATTGCTGCTCCAATTACGATGGCACTAATTACGTTTCAGTGTTTGAAATGTTGAATCATTGGTTCAAGGAAATGCAAGATGAATGTTTCTCCATAGAGATGATGCATGGATATCTTTGAGTCTTCATCTGTGCAAGACATTTCTGTGACGAGGTTTATATTACTTCACTTCTATATTCCCCAGGGTGACGGTACACTGAAGAAAGTTTCCAGAAAACCTGGTCTTCGGAAAATGCCTTGCCCATCAATCTTCTTAATTGTTCTTCATATTTAAGTGTGAATAGGGACTCCCAATTGTAATACATCCTGAAGAAGCATCCGAACAAGTCAGCGAGCATCCAATTTTTCTTTAAACATTATTAACGACAATTGTATTCATTATTTAGCATAATAGCCACATTTGGACACATTATTAGATTCGCCATTATTAGATTCGCAAAGTTCTCCATATAATTTATATTACAATAATTAATGCTAAGTTGAGAAATATTTATTTTTTGACAAAGATGTGTTTGAGGAACCTATACATTATCGTATATATCCCTTCTTTTAAGATTATAATGAATTCGAAATCTTCTTTAGTTTTTAAAATATGACATCGCACAGTGGCACTAAATGGTCAGAATCTGGAAGTAGGTATTTCTGTTGCAGATATAGACTTAAAGTATTATTGACCAAAATGTTTTCGGAGTTAAAAAATCGATTGGTTGTATTGTTTTCTTCTATTGGTTCAGGCATGCTCACTAATACATGATCCAAAATAGTGGCACAAAGTGGTCATAATCTAGAATATGTATTTCTGTTACAGATAGGGACTTAATACATAGGGCATTCCAAAAGTTCTCGTCCCAAATATGTATCTCAAATGAGAGTGAAAATAGGATATTTTCGATGTGTCCATTGTATTCTTTAAGGAATCAGCTTCCAATTTGTAAATTGGTTTATTTTAAGAGGACAATTATTGTGGTTCCTATATTAGATTTTTGTGCATCGGTTTAGGGCACTGCCTTTGAACGTGATTTGGGGGTTCCCTTTGATATATTTCGTTCTGAGCAGATTTAGATTAAAACTGATCCCGCCATCCAATTCTACGCATCAACTAATATATAGATTGAATTCTCTGAAGTATTATAGTTTGAGGCTGAGGGAATAATTGTGT
This sequence comes from Aphrocallistes beatrix, assembly GCA_963281255.1. NCBI lineage: Eukaryota > Metazoa > Porifera > Hexactinellida > Sceptrulophora > Aphrocallistidae > Aphrocallistes > Aphrocallistes beatrix. Next base: position 4,819,481 of record OY725490.1, read on the forward strand.
TTTGAAGTGGTTTACTACCATTTTTGTCCCACTTTTTGAGTGGCGAAAATTGACAAAAAATCCACTAAAAGTGGCATGATATTTTTTCAACACGAGCAATACTATTGAACACCTCCTGATTACTTTTTCACATTCGTTCTTAATTATTTCACCTTTTATTGACCTTATTCTACGATTTTCACAACTTTTATTCTCCAAATTTAGTTTTAAGCCATTTTCAATGGGAAGATTCCAACTTTTCGACACTACCCTAAACCGATGCATAAAAATCTAATATAGGAACCACAATAATTGTCCTTTTAAAATAAACCAATATATAAATTGGAAGCTGATCCCCTAAAGAATACAATGGACAAATTGAAAATATCCTATTTTCACTCTCATTTGAAATACAGATTTGGGACGAGAACTTTTGGAATGCCCTATGTAATAGGTGTTATTTACTAATACGCTATCATTGTCTAAATTTTGGATGAAAAACTTTGTGGCTTCATATGTGCGGGTTATGACGCCATCGTATATGGTACTTGTGTCATCATTATAACTTGACACCTTTTAATAAATAAGTTTTTTAAATGAATTGAAAAAGGCGAATAAAATTAAATTAAATGAGCATAGATATGACTCAATGCTTCATTTGCATCATACAACACTTCGCACATAGATCTCTTCACACATATATCGCTTCACACATGCAAGTATATACAGTGGAACCTGTATACAAGTATAACGGCAACCCAAGGGACTGTACAAAATTGGCCGTTATACACAGGTTATTGTCTTAATCCCAAAAAGTATCAATGTAGTCCAATAAATATCAAGTTTTTAGAAATCGATTACTTGAAGTAATTACACGAAACTTGTTTATCGTTCGTAACAAGTCCTGTAATAAACACATAAAAAGGTGATGGCCGTTATAGACAGGTAGTGACCGTTATAGACAGGTGATGGCCGTTATATACAGTTTTACGGTCAGTAAGGACTACAAACGGGTGGCCGCTGGCCGCGTTTAGCAGATGATCTTTATTTAAATTGGCCGTTATAGCAGGTTGGACTGTATATCGCTTAGCAAATACTATACTATGGATCACGAGGTGCGCGAAGTGCTGCTTATATTAGGAATTTAGGGGGAGGAGGATCGTGAAACAATACGCATAATGAAGGAGCAGAGGGGGGATATCGTGAAATAATGCGCGTGATGAAGGAGCGGAGGATCGTAGAATAATACGCATGCTGAAGGAGCAGAAGGAGAAGGATCGTGAAAGTTAAAGTTAAGTTTATAGATTTATATCTAAGTTGACTAATTCATGAATTATCAATGAATTACTCAAAATTTGAAACTAAAATAATGAAACAGATATTTAATATTTCACTTAGGGACTGAGCAATGTTAGAGGTATAACATGAGCAACCTTTTAAGCACTTTTGGGCATAGAATCTGCACTAATGTTTGAGATTTTGAATAATTCATTAATTGTATAATTCATAATTCTTCATCATCTTTCAATGAATTAGTCAACTTAGATTTATGTACCCCCGAATCCATGCTAATATGTACTCAGGGGGCTCACAATATGGGTGACAATCTGGGTGAGGTGCTTAATCTACTGATAGTTGCTGACTGAGATGTATGCAGCATGTGTGTGTGTATAAGATTGCATGTTTACAGAGAAAAAAATCTGCTATCAGTTGGCAAGAAAGATAGCACCTAACTTTACCTTTGCGAGATGACATTCTTAGTGCTTTTAGCTCACTAAGGTTCTGCAAGAGTGTAGCCTCAGATTACATTACCGAAGCAAAGTAATTGAGAGCAAGGCTGGATTCAGTTAACCGGTTAACCGCCGTCAATCACGGTTAACGGTTAAGAAAATCTTGGATTGGTTAGCCGATCTGCTTTATTTTCTAAATATTTAGACTAATTTCATTGTTTATCGATGGAGATTCATGAATATTACTTCTAAAAAATAGATAATAAATTATAATTTCTATTTTTAATCATTTAGTATATTTTGAGACCACTGAAAATTGTAAATTTTTCAATATCAGGTGAAATATTAGTCGAAAATTCCATATTTCTACCAATTAATATTGACATCGGTTTACCGGTTAACCGCCCTGTAGGAAATCAAAATAACCGATCCCGAAAATCGGTTAACCAACCCCAGCCCTGTTGAGAGCAAAATGCAAATAACTAGGGCGAGGTTAGAACCCGTGACCTAAGTCTTGGTGTTCAAACGCCCTAACCACTGCACAACTCAAGCAGAATACGCATGATGAGGGAGCAGAAGGAGGAGGATCGTGGAACTATACGCATAATGAGGGATCAATTGGAAACCATTCGGGATTTGATTAGGGTAGAATATTAGAATTGTAAATAATATGTTTGTTAGCTTAGAGTTGAGTGTTTTAGTTGTAAGTCTAGTTAGTTCAATAAGTATGTAGATTAAATCAAAAGGTTTATCATTTAAAACTAGCATTCGAGTATAAAACATTTCCTAGCTAGAACTAACATATGGGGGAGTAATAAATATAAATAGAAGTAATAATTACAATGCACACAAATTGCTTCAATCATCATTCCCATCATCATCATCACCACCACGAAAAAGGGTGTTCACTAAAATATCTTGGTTACTTTTAAGCTCTTGGCTAATTGGCTAAGAGGCTTTCGAATAGCAAACTTGCGATTTGTTAACAGTGGGATCACTGTGAGAAATCATTCGAACAAATATATCCTTTAATTTTCTTCAAATGAAAACTTGCGAGCAAGAAGATCTCCGAATATATTTGTTAGAAGCCTCGGATATTTCCTCAGATAAGTGCTCTAGTCCATGCCCTTCGTTAAATGTTGAGATGATTTCCGGTGCATGTGGTAACAACTTGTGTAATGTAGGGAAAATATTAGCCCAATGGAATTCACGAAGCATTGACAGAGAGATATTACTGCAAGCATTTTCTAGTTCTTTTGTATTCCTCTTGCTGCTATTATAGATGCGTTTGATTGCTCCTAGGCATGTGTGAATTTCAATTATGTGGGGCTTGAACTTAGACGGAATCACTGTCAAAATCCAGTAGAGGAAATCTTGCTCGTTGTCATCCTTTCTTATCAAGCATCGTCTTAACACATAACTTGTAGTCGTAGATCCACCTTGTGTCGAAGGGATGTTTAATGATAATATTCAGATTGTCTTTAATTAAACTTGTAATGAATGTTTTAGCATCTGAGACTCTCTTAGAAGTTGGTGACCACTCAAATATTCCTGAGTGCAAATAGCTAATAAGGTTTAGAAACCATCCAAACATCGGAGATATGCGTGCAAAGGCGAACTGAGAATGGTGTCTAAGTCAGATATTGGTCTGTGTGTAATGTTGAATCTTTTGTCAGAAGATAATGAGAGAAATTTAAATAAAATAGTACTAATTATCAGAGGCGTAGCTTATACCTATGTCGCCCGGGGCGGATGTATTTCATGCCGCCCCTCAACACATATTTCTACCTCAACTTGGCAAGTGTATTAAATTTGTGGTGTGTTTTGTGTGTTAATTTAAAATACTATTCATACTCGTATTAGCTGGAAAAAGCATGTTCAAATTCAAAATACCTTGGAAAAATTCTGAGTTTACCAATATATACAATACACATTATATCATATCAAAACATTACTAAATGTTCAAAGTAATCTCCCTTGTACTTAACTACGAGCTTTAACCGCTCTACCCACATATAAAATGTCTTTTTATACTCCTCTTCCGGGATGTTTCTAAGGTACCGCTGAATTGTCCTCCCAAGTTGCATCCTCTCATCAAAAGTCTTCCCTGCTAGGTGTTTTTTGAGACCATCAAATAGCCAAAAGTCACAGGGTGCTAGGTCTGGACTATAAGGAGGGTGATATAATTCGACAAGCCTCATGGACTCCAATTTGTCCTTCACCTGCTTCGATTTATGGGGTCTGGCATTATCGTGCAATAATTTTATCCCCCTGAGTCCACATCCTGGACGACGCTCTAGATAGTGTTTCTTTATAGCAGGAAGTATCACCGTTGCATAAAAGTTTCCTGTAACAGTCCTACCCTTTGGGGGTGCAAATTTGACACACTGGGCCATATGCATCAAAGAATATCGTGTACATAACCTTGCGGCCCCAGTGGTCCTGACGGGGGATTGCAAGTGGATCTGTGCCTTTCGGGAGCCATACTCTATTCTGTTCCTTACGTAATGGCTCTGAAAACCGTATCCAGGTTTCATCTCCTATACAGATCTCGAATAATCGCCTTTCATTGCAATGACCATAAATTTTCAGGAGAGAATTAGCTGCATTCAATCGAGCCTTCTTTTGACTGTCAGAAAGCAAATGCGGGACCCAACGGGAACAAACTTTCCTCAGGCCAAGATGCAAACTCAAAATCTCATGAACTGTTCCCGATGACAAGTCAACATGGTTAGCAATACCCTCAATCGTGATATGTGGTTCTTCTTCAATCATTTTGGATACCAGAGAGATATTATTAGTGGTGGTCGCCGTAACCGGTCTTCCAGCCCGAGGGTCATCTGTTATCGCCTCTCTCCCCTCACGAAAACGAATACTTCACTTCTTGACGGTAGATTCTGAACAAGCATCACGGCCATAAACTCGGGATAGATCATTGAAAATATTCCTCGGAGTGTCTCCAAGAAGCGACCTGATTTTAATATAGGCTCTATGCTCTACATTAATTTCTGGTATTTTTGATGCCATAAATATCAGTGAGTCAAACAGCCAAATGTAAAATTGATGTAACTTCTCAAGTATTTGATCAATTTAGATAAACTAAGCAGTAAATAGAGTTTAAATATGGATCTGTAATAATCACACTAGAACTGATTTTAAATAAGGCTAGCAAAGAAATGATAGGTAGGGTTACGAACTTATTGAATGCTCTAAGTATTTTAACCCTTGAAAGCATTTGGGATTTTTCTATTTATAGTAGTAACCCCAAACTTGTATGGCTTCCCCATTGAAAATGGCTTAAACCGGAAATGACGCAACACATTCCTGTGGCAAGCGTGGGTTATGAAACACAAGGTCAATTGCCGCCCCCTATTAAGCGCCGCCCCTCCCGCCCCCCCGCCCCCCCCCGCCCCCCCTAGCTACGCCACTGCTAATTATCAACCACAATAATTATTTATGATAACTATGGGATAAAATTATATAATTATAAACGAATTGACATTTAAAAATCGCGAAAAAAATTCGTTGACACTCCTGCCACCGTAGTTTAAAATTTATTTTGTAGAGGATAAAAAATAGCTATTAGAAGAGTATAATGAAACGTTCCGCAAGTGAAGGCAAAAAGGTCCTAAGACTTTTTTTGAAGTGGTGTATCTTTTTATAGCAGTAAACAAATATACTAGTTTAAAATTAGAATAATAAATTCCATTTGATCCTAGTAATAACGATTGATACTATTTATTATTCAGTAACAAAAGGGCTTTCGATTGATATACTATAAATCCAACTATTAAAACTCGATTAATGTTTGTGTATAGGGTGTCCCAAAAGTTCTGCAACAACCATTTTACTTTGTTAATTTGACTAAGATCACTTGATTGTATTCCAAATTAGCCTCCATAAATGAAATCTAGCACCGTTCTAGCATAGAAATGAGCTCAACCCATTACGCAAAAACATTTCTTATAAAATTATAAATAATTACATACCAATTACTCCAAAATTTGGAGTTCAAAAATGTCAAGTTTGAAGATCACTATTTTTCTGATGAAATATTACATTAATCACTTCTATATTCTGTAATTGATTCATAATACTAAAATAACATTATTACTTTTGATTTATGTAACGGAAATCTTTTATAAGAACGCGAGTATTTTAAGTATAGACTTAAATGTACCATGGATATGAGTTTTTTTATTGAGATAAAAAATATTCTTTACTAGACAACGATATATATGATCCAGCATTGCAAATAAATTGAGAAAAGCAGGCCATTGGGAATGCAAAATAATTAAGTTAATCCCCCTATTTTTTAATTAAAAAGAGGTATCGGATATTCGATCTATTTATCTATGTATAATGCATCAGCAACATTTGTTGCAGAACTTCTGAGACACCCTGTATATATATATAGAAGCGCGCTTCGCGGCTGGCAGACACCATGTGTCCGCCGGAGGCGGCCTGCGGGCGCCTGGGGTCACCATTATTTAGTTATATCGGAGATAACATCTCTAAATACGTCTGTCTTACTGTTATAATCGATATCGCACGAAAAATCACCAAATTTGTCAATTTTTAAAATTTTGAAGTGTAATGATGACGTCATAGCAGAGTGATGAGTCATCATATTTGGATGAGAGTTGTATCATATGTGAGATATGTTAGTATACAGATTCTATTAAAATTTCAGCCTTCTATCTCCTATAATGGCTGAGTTATGCTCGAATAACTGTATTGCTTAACTTTTAAAAATGTGACAATGACGTCATAATTCCATGATGAGTCGACATTTTCGTCTGAGCTCAGAACTTACTGGAGCCATTGCCAAAAGACTCCCACATGCCAAAAATCATCTTTCTGCGCCTGGCAGTTTCTTCAATCAATTCGTAACAGAAATATATCCTTACTATTTAAAATCGATTAATGTTTGTTTGTTTGTTAGTGTATATATACATATATATTCGCTTGCTTGCGCTGCACGGCTGGCAGACACAAAGTGTCCGCCAGAGGCTCCCTTCGGTTGCCTTGGGTCACATTGGTTATTTATAAGGGAGATAACATCTCTAAATACGTCGGTCCAACTGTTACTAGTATAATCTATATCGCACGAAAAATCCCCAAATTTATCAATTTTTAAAATTTTTGATGAGTAATGATGACGTCATAACAAAGTGATGAGTCATCATTTTTTGATGATAGTTGCATTATATGTGAGGTATGTTAGTATACAGATTCTATTAAAATTTCAGCCTTCTATCTCCTATAATGGCTGAGTTATGCTCGAATAACTGTGTTGCTTAACTTTTAAAAATGTGACAATGACGTCATAATTCCATGATGAGTCGACATTTTGCTCTGAGCTCAGAACTTACTGGAGCCATAGCCAAAAGACTCCCCAAGATATATATATCCTTACTATTAAAACTCGATTAATGTAGTGTATTTATTTATTTATTTATTTATTTATTTATTTATTTATTTATTTATTTATTTATATATATCTATATCTGTAACGAAATGATTGAAGAAACTGCCCGGCGTAGAAAGCTGATTTTTTGCATGTGGGAGTATTTTGGCTATGGCTCCAGAAAGTTCTGAGCTCAGACGAAAATGTCTACTCATCATGGAATTATGACGTCATTGTCACATTTTTCAGTTAAGCAACACAGTTATTCGGGCATAACTCAGCCATTATAGGCGATAGAAGGCTGAAATTTTAATAGAATCTGTATACTAACACGACTCACATATGATGCAACTATCATCAAAAATGATGACTCATCACTCTGTTATGACGTCATCATTACGCATCAAAATTTTCAAAATGGGTAAATTTGGTGATTTTTCGTACGATATAGATGATAACAGTAGGACAGACATATTTAGAGATGTTATCTCCCATATAATTAATCAATGGTGACCCCAGGCGACCGAAGGGAGCTTCCGGCGGACACAAAGTTTCCGCCAGCCGCGCAGCGCAAGCAAGCGAAGCGCGCTTGTATATATATATATATATATAAATATACATTAATCCAGTTTTAATAGTAAGGATGTAACCAATTGATTTAATAAACGGCCAGGCATATACGAGTAAAGCTGATTTTTTGGCATGTGGGAGTCTTTTGGCAATGGCTCCAATCAGAAATTTTCAGTTTTTCGACTATTACTCAGCCATTTTAGGTGATAGATGGCTGAAATTAATAGAATTTGTATATTAATATACCACACATATGCTGCAACTATCATCAAAGAATGATGACTCATCACTCTGTTATGACTAAATTTCAAAATTGACAAATTTGATTATTTTTCGAAATACAGTCGACTCCGCTTTAGAGGGTCACATCGGTCAGAGGACATTTTGTACCGATTAAGCTTAGCCCTATTACCTGAAAATATTATGTATTAGCTTCTATGTGTGAGAGCTATTCCGGTCCTGCCAAAAGTGGCCCGATTAAGCGGTTAACCCTATTAAATAGTGACCCTATTTAGCGAAGTCGATTGTACTACGGGCGTTCAATAAGTTCTGATCAGTACACTGTAAAACATTTAAAATACACAATAAACAAGTTGTTAATGTTTTATTTTTTCAAAATACTCCCTACGATTATTGATACAGCGTTGTAAATGTTCTAACCATTGTACAAATACTTTTTTATAGTCCTCTGGAGGTACAAGGTTTAGATACTGGAAAATCGCCGAACCCAGTGCTGCATTTGTGTCGAAATTACGACCAGAAAGGTACTATTTTAGCTTCGGGAATAAATAAAAGTCACAAGGAGCTAGGTCTGGACTGTAGGGTGGATGCTCAAGCTCAACCATCCCCATCCTTGCAATTTTGGCTTTGACCTGCTTGGTTTTGTGAGGGCGGGCATTATCGTGCAATAATTTCAACCCCTTTGCTCCAGTACTAGGTCTTCGTTTAAAAAGTATTTGTTCAACTTCACGAAGACACTGGTTAGTATAGAAATTCCCTGTAATGGTTTATCCTTTTGGAACTATTATCTGAGCAACTGGGCCATATCCATCAAATAATATACAGTATATCACCTTGGATGACCTGAAATCGGGCCTAGCGATCATTGGTGGATCAGAGTGACTCTCCTTCCACACCTTGTTCGCTTCTTTAGATAGAGGTGTGCTATACTGTACCCACGTTTCATCACCAGTCACTACTTCAAATAAACGGCGAGGGTCAGCTCCTTTATACAATTTTAAGAGGTTTCGGCAACATCTAACCCTGGTTGCCATTGGGCCTTTGTTAAGCAATGAGGGACCCATCGGGCACAAACCTTTGATAGATTTAGTTTTGACTTTAGAATGTGATCAACACTTCCCGTTGAGATCCCAATAATATGAGTTAACTCTTTAGCAGTGATATTAGGATCTGAATCAACGAGTTCCTTAATAGCACTGGAATACTTGGGGACAACCGCCGTAACAGGTGCTCCAGCCCGAGGGTCATCTTCCACAGACTCTCTACCTACCCTAAAGCGCTGGGTCCATCGTCTGACTCCAGGATAAGATAGAGCATCTTCCATACCGTAGACTTGCACCAAGTCAACATGTATATCGTGCGCAGATTTCCCGAGCAGAGTACGAATCTTAACGTATCATCTCTGCTCAATATAAGAATTCTTCTTTGATGACGCCATAATTGATTAGTATGCAAAATCGGTTTTACAAAATAATGTGTAAATCAATAAGTATATGGAATATCAAGATGAAATAAAAACTGGCTTTTATGTAATTGATAAAATAAACATATTATATGAGCGAATTATGGTACTTGTACAATATAGTCATGTTATCTCTTAATGATCAGAACTTATTGAACGCCCGTAGTATATCAATTTTCACATTAAGACAGACTTATTTAGGGATGTAATATCCCTTATATTTAATCAATGTGACCCCAGGCGCCCAAAGGACGCCTCAGGTGAACACTAAGTGTTTGCTAGCCGCACAGCGCCAGAAAGCGATTCGCGCTTGTAGCAGATATTTGAAGTAGAGAAATTAAAATGTTGTGGAAATTACATCATGGCTGAAAATTGGAAACAATGTCTATCATAGTCTCTTTTGATTAGACGTAGGAACTAAATAAAAGCATTATTTTCAGAATGCTTATTGCTTTCTGAGGTTTGTGAGAGTGCAGAATTCAAATATCAACATTATATAGAGCAATCTAAGGTTTTGATTTTTTATCCTATTTCCACATACTGTGCCACTGTGCATCGATCTCTTTCGGGACGATAGAGGGTATTATGCCCGAACTTGACCTATAAAAAGCGATAACTCAAGAACAAATAGTCGGATCTGAACAAATTTAGAAAAATTTTATTTCTGATACAACAATTATTGCTAAATATCTGATATTAAACCGGCTATTACACTTGCATAATATATATTAACTCTCTTTTAGAGCTATTTTGATTGGATTTTATTGACCTTTCTTCTAAATCACATGTCCTTTCTGAGAGGCTCAGCGTACTTAATCCAAGTCTCATCGCCAGTGTATATTTCAGCTACCTTCCGGGAGTCTGTTCGTACATTTTCGACATTAATTGGACGTTCAGACTTTGTCTCATCTTCAAGACTCTTCCTATCCTCCCTTAAGCGCCTTAACCTCTCTTTCACGCATGCATATGAAAGGACATCTTTATCGTAAATTTGGACCATTTGTCTAGCGGTGTTTCTCCCAATCGTGTACTGAACTCTATCACTCTCTTTGTTTGAATTTTGTGGTTTGGTTTGAAAAGTTATTTTAGGATAATTTACAAAATAAGGTGTATAAGAAATAATGCAATGGAAAAAGTAGCTAGCAGAATTCAATTCTCTAAATTGTTTTATAATGGACGTTATGGGTAACTTCTATCAATATAATTAACAAAAAAGTAGCGAGTCTATAAAATTTAACAACATTGGGCCTAGAACATATGAAGTACCCCAAAATCATACCTTAATAACATTTAGAAGTAGGCTAAAAACTGCTTAGAAAATCGATAAAATCGTCTTTAAAATGAGCTGTTACGCAATGATGTGATGACTAATCAAAATTTACCGACAGATGTATGTACTCTGACACCGTGTATTTATGCTCGTAATATGGTATATTCTGCATGGTTAAGGATTTTCGCCAAATCATGTATTATTTCGATCGGCTACTACTTCATCCCCATTCCATAATTTTCAGATTACTGCAAGATATTATATTGAGTTGGCTTTTGCCGAATGGCCAAATTATTCAAGACGAAAATAAGGCCGAATGATCAATTTGGATCTAGTGGAATAATGGTGTTTAATTTGTGCATTAAAGATTGGAGGGTCGATTGGAGGCAATTTTGGTTTGTAGGAGACCAGGGATATTCTAGGGCAGAGCTTCCCAATTAGATATGATCGAGCTCCATATGCCTTTATTTGCAAAGATAGAAGCACCACAACCTGTCAATTCTCCTTAATTATTTTGGTTAAGAATGAAAATATATTCCTGGTTCCTTTACAAAGTATTAATGAGGTCAGTAGGTTTGATATTTGGTTATAGTATAATTATACAAGCAAACCCAAGAATTATACTGATACCTGTAACTGTTGAGGATATTATGGGCAGTGGCGACTCCAGATATTTTGATTTTGTGTGCTAAATTAAATTCCACTATCCTAGAATCAGAAAAGAAGCTTTAATATACGTAGTAGCCAGGATTTTGGATTGGGGTGTCCTGAGCGAGCGAAGCGAGCAAATAAGGTGGCCTGGGGGGCTTACTCCCCAGAAAAATTTCAAATCTTAGATGCTGAAATATCGATCTACAGCTATTCTGACCATCTATAGGGTAATAATATTGATCTAATTAATCTTTATAACTATATTTGTGAGGGGAATGCCCCCCTCTCTGTGAGGCCGCTACTGAAAATGAGTAATTGAAATTTTCAATAAATAGTCTACGCGCCACATGCAAAGGTCCCGCGCATCACAAATCGCGCTGCCATTAAATAAGGAAGGGGGTCGTTTAGAGGCAATTTTTTGTTTGTTAGGGACCATGGGAAATTCTGCTAGTTTTTGATTTGGAATATTTTGAAATAGTTTGTTAAGGCGTTTTTTAAGGATACCGCCCTCGAATAACATCGCCTGACATAAAAAAAAATGGTGAAATTTTTTATTGCTAATTCCATCGGATTATTGAGTAGTCTACCATCTAATCGTACTTGTTGGACGGTATTTATTTTGGTATTCTAGAACTGAGCACCTAAAGCTCAGCCGTACTAAAAATCGGAAAGTTATTCGTGGTTTTGCGGCGCATTCATCAATTATTTTCTAACTTATCTGATATTTTTTCAATTATATGAACCTCAAAAAGGTTTTGGCCCCTTTAAATATTATAGAACAGATAAATTTAGAAAAAGAGGCACTTAAAATCCAATCAAAAATATCTTTATGAGGGACTTCATTTCTAAAATGCTCGGGAAATGGCCGTTGTGATATTGGCTATTGTGTATAGAAAAGAATTCTGAACAGTTAAAAAAAAAATTTGTTCAGATCCGACCATTAGTTCGTAGGTTATAGTATATTGTAGGTAAAGTTCGGACATCAAACCTCTCTATGGCCCCGAAAGTGCTCGATGTCAATGCTTAAAAACTATTGAAGATATATAATCTATTATAATCTTAAATGAAAGGATATATATGATAATATATAGGTTCCTCAAACATCTCTTTGTCAAAAAGTAAATATTTCTTGACTTATCATCGATTTTATTGTAATACAAATTCTATGGAGAACTTTTAATATATTAGTAAATGGCGAATCTTGTCGTGAAATAGGTTCCCAAAAGTAGCTATTATACTCAAAAAACAATGCAATAGTCACTTGCTATGTATACAGAAATTTGGAAGCACTCAACATGATTATTTTGGAAGTTCAAAGCATTTATTTCCAAAATTAGGTCAAAGCCCCCCATTTATAGTCCAAAAACAGATTCCTCTATATCTCAGGAAATATACACCCAAATTCTTAGCTCTCAATTCCTAATATACTTTTCAAGACGGTATATATCTGATTCTTAAATAATAAGTGTACTACATGGAATGGAATGCTAAGTTTTAAATTTTTATCACGTGATGACGTAGCATTTTTCGAAAATCCTAACTTTAAAACTAAAAGTCGTAGACTCTCGCTCTAACTTCCTAATATACTTTTTAGAAGCTCTTTATTCATTCTAAACCGATGAATTATACATTGTAGTGCTAGGAATATGAATTATATTCCCTAATTGGTTCAAAATATTCGGAGTTAGAGGCCTCAAGGTAATTTGTGAATTTTCAGCATAATTTTGCTATTTTCACTAAAATCTGTTGGAATACAACTAATTCATTAGTATACATGCGATTAAATGCCCATGGATGCTTTTATTTATCGGTAATAGCTCATTTTACATCGTACTTAACATCAAAACTTCAAATCCCTATATCTCGGGACTTTAAAATTCCAAAATTGACCGTCTTTCAAAAATTTTAACTCAAAATTGCTTTGAGATAGAGGTTTGAAAATTTCAGGAGTTGTTCCATATTATTTGGCGATGAGCGTAGGACCACTCGATTTTCGATATCTTACAAATTTGTGATTTTATTGCTGATTTCCAAAGAAAATCGAGGTTTTTTCGCCGTTTTTTGGCAATTTTTTCTAAAACCCCTATAATATTAACAATTTTGTTTATTTTAACTTTCTTTTGGTTCTATGCGATTGCAAATTTTATAGACTATATATGAATAAATTTTCGAAGCATTTGATCCAAACATGTGTTTCAAAAAAATCACAGAGTGGAGGAGGGCTTACCATTAAGATGTGCAGGGAAAAACGGAAAAAAACCGACTTTGAGACGCTGTAACTCAAAAACTAGAAATGTGAACCAAAAACGGTTTGGCATGCCTCAATATTTTTTAATTGCACTACCTGCCCACGCTTAACATCTTATATATCTCTATTCTTGATATATACTGTAAGCCAAACCTTTTTCACGGGCGGTATCCTTAAGCAAAATGCATATTTAACTTGTTAGTCACTTTTATTCCATTATTACCTACATATTATTCGACTCCTTCCGGTCTGATTATTCGGGCTTGTTCAGTCATTTTATCCTGATGATGTTATGAACATCCATAATATACTTGTACTTTAATTTAACGGAATAGATATGTTCAATACAGTGTTTCATGCAGGATTTGCATGCAAAGGGGGGCAATCTAGGATATATATTTATAGGGGTAGGTACTAAATCACATCTCTTAATTTTATGCTTTTATTTCTAGGGGGCACTTGAGTGAGCAAGAAGAGGCAAGTGCACCCCTACCACCCTCTGTATGAATCCCTGGAATAGTTTTCGAGTTATAATCAGAGGATGAAAGTCATAAATGATGCGTAATCATGATGATTTAGCATATTTCAAATATCGAAGGGTAACGTGCTGCTAATCTACTACATACTATAATCTCTTATTATCACAAACATTTCTCATTATATTCATCATATTTTAATTCTGGCCAGGGGAGACATTACGGACGACCGGACACCAACGCTCATTTATAACTGTGCACTTAACTATTATGTGGGGTCATAGAGCCTATATTATAGTATTGAAAGCATACTAAAACATTGGAGATTCTCCAAACTCCCCTTGGTCCGAAACCTGTGGGAGGCGTTCCCCCAGGTTATCAACATCTACGCCTAATACACTACCCGTACAAAGGTATTCGACCACTTCATTATTTCACATACAAAAAATACTAAATATGTCGATTCATGAAAACAAACACTTCAATTACTTCAAACGGGTAAACAACTAATCAGATTTCAAAATTGGAATCCAACATAGGAATTACTAGGTATTCTTTATTATTTCTAAGCAAATTTACTTTAGGAGAAACAAACATGTAAAAAATGTTGATTATTACACATCCGCGATGGTTAATTAATTATATATTTAAAATATAATTTTATGAGATAATTTTTAAAACCGCAGACATTAATTCCTATCTGTTTCGGCTTTGCTAGTCATTCCCAAACTGTGAATTTGATAGTGTTCTTGTAATTAAAATCTTAACTCTTAGGTTTTAAGATTAGGCAAATTCCAATGATTTGATTGAATACAAAAATATAATGCACTCTCCTACCAAAATGATTCGTACACTCCAATATTATCAATTTACTACTTATAATTCAACCATTTATTGTAGCATATGAACGCTAAAAGAGCACTAAATTTGACTCTACATGAAAACTCTTAATTCTTTGAGGTTAAATTACAATGAAGAGTCTAAAACCTGTAAAATATAAAAATCCCTATTTTGTGCAAATAGATGTTAAAATTTGTAGTTCTCTGAAAGAAACCCAACGCCTCTTTTGGAAAATTCTTAATTCGATAACTTTACTTTTCGAAAATGTTAATGATTAAGACTTCTAACCATCATAACTCTTATCTCTTTAGGATGATTGAGTTGCTCTAAAATTTTTTCTGAAGAGTTATGGCGTTTTGATGCGAAACAAGCTTGGGATTTAAGATGCTCTACTACTCCACGATCTTAGCGCTATTCTGTCTTATCTGTAGGAATAGACAATTCTATAACGATTGGCGCCAAAAAGTGGAGAATTAAGAAACACACAGTTATGATGGTTAGAAGTAATTGTAATTGGTAGTTGAATCGGGCTCCCTAAGGAGTTTTTGGAATCTTTTGCTAAAGAATTACAAATGCAACATATTTATGTCACTCAAAGTTAATCCCACAAAAAAAGGTTTCCCTCCCTCTCAACCAGGGCTGAGGTCACTTATTTTGAAATGTAAGATACTTACTATTAAATCTCGATATATTTAACGAATTGATTGAAGAAACTACGAGACACAGGAAGTTGATTTTAAGCATGTTGGAGTCTTTTGCCTATAGCTCCACTAATTCTGACCTCAAACAAAAATATCGACTCATCATGGAATTATGACGTCATTGTTACCTTTTTATAATGAGAAATTTCTGTTTTTGACTATAACTCAGCCATTTAGGTGATAGAAGGCCGAAATTTAGATATAATTGTGTATATTATATCTCAATAGCAAGCGAAGCGAAGCGCGCTTGTCCTGAATAATAGACACGTTTATATTATCTTTGACAACCTATTTTGCTGCTTATCAATAATAATGACTGTAAAGCACATGAAAAAATGCCGCCAATACTCCATAGATTACCTGAAAATTGAGTTCATCGCTTCAGCTACTAATCAACAGCTACCCTATTGTTTTCTTTGCAATCAAATGTTTTCTAATGAATCAATGAAACCTTCACGAATGTGTGAACATTTGACGAAGAATATTAAGAAAGACAAGGATCTCAATTATTTCCAAGCTGTTCAAAAGCAGTTTGTAAATCGTAGTTCCATTGATGAATTTTTAAGATAGTTAATAATAAATGCCTTTTGCATCTACAAAATTTATCTCTTAATCGCCAAATGTGAAAAACATACCATTAGCGAAAGGCTCAATCTAAGCGAGGCTATTTCTACTGTGATGCATCAAGATTCATCTAGTGTAGTTAAATCAATTCTCTTAAGTATTAACTCAGTTTCAAGGAGAATCGACGAAATGGCTTTAAATATTGAACAACAGTTGTGTGAAGTTCTACAAACGACAGAATTCGCTTTGCGGCTTGATGAGTTAACCTTGCGTGATTACGAAGCTTTACTTATGGCGTATGTACGATACGTTCGCGACGCTGTATCTAAGGAAGAAATGCGTTTTTTTGTCAAAATTCCAACAACACTTTGCTATGGTATAGCAATGTTTTCTTCTATACCGCTTAATTTAGTTATAGAGATATCTAAGCATGTATATATCTTGTAGATATGCATTTCTTAAGGATTTGTTTAAAGTATTCAGCAAGATATAGGTTCTAAAAGTCAGAATTAGGAGTGTGATTGAGACCCGCAGAGATTAACAATGTAAAAAGTGGAATTTAGCCTATAAAATTCACAATTTTCTGGCATTAAACTTCTCTTGGTCCTGAAAGATACCGGTGTCTTATCTCAAAAACTATTAGAGATTTCGAATCCATTAAAATCTTAAATGAATGGATAGATACGATCATACATTGCTTCCTCTAACAGCCCTTAGTCGCAAAAAAATTATCACTTATCATTGACTTTATTGTAATAAAAATTCTATTTAGAACTTGGATTAAATATAAAATGGCGAATCTATTCTTGAAAGATGGTGTCCAAGTGAGGCTATTAGGCTAAACAATCAATATACAATTGTTGTTTACAATATATACGGCAAAATTAGAGCACTTTCTATTATTTTTTGAAGTTCTGGCCTTGAACATTCTATATTCTTTTAGTTTTTGTTTGAGATAGAGGTTGAAAATTTCAATATTTTTCCATATCATTATGCGATGAACATAGGACCACTCTATTTTCGATATCTTATAACTTGGTTATTTTGCTGATTTACAAAAAAACATTGACGTTTTCGGGATTTTTGCTACTTTTTTTTAGATTCCATTTGAAATGTACAATTTTGTCACTTAAAATTTCTTTTGATCCTTTGAGGTGGTAAATATGATAGACTATCTATGATTCAATTTTGGAAGCATCTTTTTTTATGGTCTTTTCCAAACTTTATTTTCTGTGGACGGGTCTACAATTAAGATGTGGTTAGTGAAAACCGAAAAAACACGACTTTGTATCTCGAAAACTAAGCATGAGAATCAAAGCGGGTTGGAATGCGTGAGTATTTCTAATAAATAATGTGGATAAGCTTGTACTTTGAATCCGGATGTTCTTCAATCTGTATATCTTCAGTTAGGAAGAAAGAATATTCAATACAGTTATTAGACTTCAGATACTTATGTACAGCATAACCTGTGATGAAAACAATTGATTGAAGGATAGCGAAAAATAATTTTCTAAATTGAGAGAAGGTTCTGATTGACATTCAAAAGAAGAAAAGATATCTAAGTTTCTTAATTGTAAAGTGATCTATTTAACGTTTTCTCGGTAGTATTTTAATGATACTTAACAAATTGATTCTTCATTCAATTTCTAATATCTGACAATATGTCATATGATAGTCTGCACTAGCCATCATTCTATATAATAAAACTCGATTAATGTTTGTATTTGCATATATAGTATGTATACACTACGCAGACAAAAGTATTTGCACACTTCATTATCTCACGTGCATTTAATACTAAATGGGTCTATTCATGAAGATTAAAACTCCGAAACGGTAAGTGATACACCTAATCGGGTTTCAAATTCGAAATCTTCGCATTCGAATTAGTTATTGTAGGATATTTCTAATCAATTACTAATTCCCAATTATTTCAAATTCTCAATCACTGCCACCTTGTGCTATATATGTCCCTTTTTATCGGCTATACATGATGGTGATGTACTACCCCTTGTGCCACAGGTTGATAATTTTGCTCATTGAGTTGAGCAATTTGTTAGAAATTGAAGATTTTGAATCTTAAATCAGACTCTTAATAGCTCTTAGAGTTTGAATACTTTCATGAATTGATCAATTTAGTTCTATTTGTATGAGGAAGAATATAGTGTACAAATACTTTTGTCCGGTTAGTGTATATAATATAGTATATTAATATACACATTCCATTAAAATGTCAGCCTTCTATCACCTAAACTGGCTGAGTTTATATATATATATATACCGGGTGGTCCAAAAGACATAGATTGTACCCAAAATCTTTCCCCTACTGTTCAGGTAATATTTATCTCAAAGCAGTGTGATTATAAACTTAAGATAGTAACTTAATTGTAAACATATCCTGTGAATATCAGGTCTAGAGCTTGAAATCCTACGGCTTTAGAGGAGGTGCTCGATGTGGCCACCATTCTGTTCTTGGACATTTTTGAGTCGCAACACCAAATTCTGGAAAACTGACTTCAGAACATCTTTGCTTATCACCCTGATTTGTGGCATAATATTCATCTTCAGCTGCTCAAGTGTTCGAGGCTTGTTCTTATGGATCTTGTCCTTCAAATAACCCCATTGAAAGAAGTCTGGGGGGCTAAGGTCAGGAGAGTAAGGGGGCCACCCGATGGTCGTCTCCCTGCTGACGAAATGACTTTTGAAATGAGACACTTGAGCCAATCAAAGGAGGCTTTGGCGGTGTGGGGGGTCACCCCATCTTGTTGAAACCACATCCTCTTGTGTTGCTCTGGATACTGAGTCCGGAGCTCGTGCCAGAACAGCTCTTATACAGCGATGTACCACCCACTGTGTTGTTTGTTATTGCCTTCCCATTTTCCTCGATGTAGAAAGAGCCGGTGTTCCCTCTCTCCGAAGGTTCACGCCGCACATCTTGGAGTGTAGTGGCCTGTTTGCCACAATGTGTGGCTTCTGAGAGCCTGAGAAGATGTTTTACTCAATAATCAAGGATTTATAGGGTGTTTTGTCAGTTTTATATTTTGTCCGGAATTCATTGATTATGGCCTTGAAGCTCTGGTACTCTATGTATCATACCGCACAGAATGTTCTCATCCCGTTGGTCCATTTGTGTTTTTCTTGAACATAGGGGATGTATTTGACATATTTAAAAATAGGCTTTTTGGTTAGAACAAGAAATGGAGTTTGGGCAGGTCAAAACGTGATCAGGTACATTCAATTTTGGACCACCCTGTATATACAAACATTAATCGAGTTTAGTAAGGATATCTAACGAATTTTTTGAAGAAACTGCCTGCACAGAAAGTTTATTTTTGGCATTTCGGAGTTTTTGACTATGGCTAGCTTTTTCAACACATTTGAGATAATTGTAGTAATCTTAGTAGTGTATCCGATTTGAATTATGCTGAACGGAAAGAATTTTGAATTGAGCAGCGATAGATTCATTAAAATATGAGCAGCGGTAGATTCATTAAAATACGTTTCTAGACTAATATTCTTTTTTTTAATTTGATGGCCAGCAGGAGTCTGCAGTAAGACGAGGAGCAAGTTTTGCAACTGAATGTTGTTCACTTCGATATAAGAGAAGAATATCCTCAAACATGGCTTTGTTGAGTTGTCCAAGTCTTCAATTCGGAGTATAGAAAAGTACGGGTGTAGTCATGCTTATTCAACCAATACGTAGGCCAGACCGCAAGTTTTTAGACTCAAGCACTTAAGGTTATCAGAATGAGCCATAATTTTCACAGTTCTTCAAAGTACTCCCCATCACAATCTATGCAAAGTTTCATTCGCCCGAACCACTTATTAAAGCACTATTTCCATTGTTCTTGGGAGCTGTCTAAAATCGCCAAATTGTAGGCCGAGGTCGCAGGCTTTGGGCTACTATAAGTCACTCCTCGGATCTGTTTTTTGACTTCTGGAAACACAAAAAAGTCGCAGGGCACAAGATCACCCGGAACGATCTTACTTACAGCTTTAGACTCTCCAGATCTGAATTTGTGAAGCATACACTTGCACCATTCCACTCTCGTGTCTTTTTGCTCATCAGAAAGCCTATGAGGGATCCAACGGGCTGATACCTTCCTGATACCCAGATAATCATGAAGGATGGTTGTAATCGCATTCCTTCCATATCTGAAGTTCCTCCATTATCCCTTCATAGGTGATCCACCGATCAAACTTAATGATTTTATTAAGTTATTGGGTATTCCCGCCGTCGCGGGACGTCCAAGGCGCTCTTCATCGGACAATGATATTCTTCCCCTCCAAAACTCAGCAAACCAGTTGAAAACTTGCGAGGGATGGACCTTGATCTCCAAAAACAGAATTAAGTTGAGTGAGTGACTACGAAGCACTCAAATCTCTCAAAAATCATAATAAATCATGGCCTGAAATCACGCCGCTCCAACTCTATCAAAAAATATAAATAATGCTGAATGTCAAGGTAAGGATGGCGCTATATTTTGAAGAATTATTGTGTTAGCCACTCGAAATCCAACAATGCATTACTGAACAAAGCAATTATGGTTTGACTGAAATTTCATAACAATTGCTGAATGATAAGTATGCTAATCTAAAAACTTTCAGAATGACCCTCGTATACACAAAATCGAAAACAGTCATTCTGAAGAAGAAACAATTCAGTATTTTTGATTAAAAGATCGTTTGAAACATTATTAACCTGAATGAGGATCAAATTCCAACATTCATCCTATATAAAAGTTTTTTTACAGTTTCCGAATTTAGACATTACAGTTCTACAGTAGGTAACCTTGATTAACAGCTTGGTTATCAGGAACTTCCATAATTTAAGGTCAAATTCGATTAAATTGTTAGATTTAAATATTTAAAGATGTTTGTTTTGGGCAAATAACTTCTGATGCTTAAACCCCCGAAAGCGACCTTTAGGATGTCAAAATTTTCACTTCGCGCAACAACCTGCGAAGGATCTTTTTTCAGAATTTCTCCATTTTCTTCACCAAAATAACTAATATACACATTCTATTAATATTTCAGCCTTCTATCACCTAAAATGACTGAGTTATAGTCGAAGCCATAGCCAAAAGACTCCCACATGCCAAAAATCTGCTTTCTGGTCCTGGTAGTTTCTTCAATCAATTCGTTACAGATATATATATATATATATATATATATACGCCCATTAATCGAGTTTCAATAGTAAGTTTCATTCTTATTATTCTCTGTAATTATCTTTGACGCATTTAGCGCCCAGTTACTCGTGAATTCATTTCATTTTAATACATATGTACTATATACTCGTACCCTCTCATAATTTTAGATTTATGCATTTAATCTACGTATATACGAGGGGTGATTGATAAGTTCGTGCCCCAAGGTAGAATGAGTCAATTATTAGGCTATAAACACATTTATTTTCAACATAGTCCCCTTCTACACTAACACACTTAGTCCAACGGTCATGGAGCATACGAATCCCTTCGGCGTAGAAGCCGCTGTCTTTGTCGCTCAGGAAATACTCCACAGCATTAATGACATCATCGTCTGAGGCAAAGTGGCGACCACCGAGCTCCCTTTTCATCTTCGGGTAAAGGTAGTAGTCAGGGGTGCCAAATCAGGAGAGTAGGGAGGGTGATCGACTAGTTCAAATCCACATTCATGGATTGCAGCCATAGCCACTGTGGACTTGTGTGCCGGAGCATTATCCTGGTGAAAGAGCACTCCTTTTGACACCTTCGACATTTGGAGTTCATTGTGGATGACCGTATGGACGCGTTCCTGTGAGATACCCAGCTCGATAGCAATGTATCGCTCCGTTACTCGTCGATCTGCCATGATGATGTCATGAATCTTAGCAATGGTCTCCGGTGTGGTGACGGTGACGCGCCTTCCTGGACGGGGGTCGTCTTCCAGGCTCTCCCTCCCACGTTTGAACTCAGCAGCCCACTTCTTTACAATTGTATACGAAGGGGCATCCTCCCCTAGTGTGGCCACCATGTCCTCGTGGACCTCATTGGGTGTTAAGCCCTTGAGACCGAGGTAGCGGATTGCTGCACGATTGCTGATGTTTTCCATTTTCTCAGGAACCGGTTACTGAAAAGTTCTAAAAAGCTGTATATAAAAAACAGTACAGATTAATCACTTCAAATTTTCAGTGTCATCATTTGACAAGTTTAAATGAATACACACTCAATAAAACCTGTATATCACATCTCCTTCTACCTTAGGCCACGGACTTATCAATCATCCCTCGTATGTTCTATGTTCAAGGACGTATTATTTTCTTTCCATTGTTAGAGCTATTTTATTTATTTGTCATGGATTAGCAGAGCATGCTGCCAGATACGATCCTTTTGCAAAGTTTTTCACTGACGCTGGTGTGAAAGTATTCTCTCAAGACCATGGTGAGTATTTTTTTTGATTGATCTGTACTGCGGGATCGACAAGTTATTTTTTTGGGGTTGCCTACCTCTCGGATATATTGCCTTTTTTATACTGTTTTTATATTTTTAATACATACCGGGTGATTAGACAAAAAACAGGCTTGCGTTATGTTATTTCACCTCTTGACCTGGTCCTCAATTCTCAACAAGTTTTCTCATTAGAGATGGCAGTAGCACCTCCTATGAAGACATTTATGGCAATTTAGAAATTGGAGCACTATGTCTTCTGCGTAGAATTCTACTTCAAACTGGCCTCGTTTAAGGAGGTAGATGATTTATTTCTTATAAAGTTTGAGATAGCTTCTTCGCCCTGTGACGCTATACAAACTTGGGTTAACCATTTCTGGCCATATGGGACCATGCTAAACCTAAATGAGAAGGGAGACATGCGGCCGACTCACTCTTGGATACTTAAGAAGAGAAATGTTGATCTTATTGATGATTTCAGGCACGCAGTTGAAAACAGCCCTAAAATGTCAATCTGAGAAAATACTTTGAATTAAATGGAGGACATCTGGAACATGTGTTATAACTGAGATAATTTTTATATTCCAACCTTTTTCTTTGGACACATGTCAAAATGTCTTTTTTATTCTTGATAATTTTGAATGGAATAGGTTTTAATACTAAAATAGATTGATTCATAAGGATTAGAATTGATGCCTGTTTTTTTGAAACACCCTGTATGTCATTACTAAGTATATGCTCTACTATTTTAGTGCAGCCTCCATAGGAACCTGTCCTAATGACATGGACAGCATAATATGTCCTTCCCCGCGCTACTGCGAAATCTAGGGTCCGAACATTTATGTAGGATCTATTTATGGTGCAGAATGCACCGTCAATTATTTTTCGCAACATTTCCCCAATTCCGGTTTCTATAATGGTAGATTCATTTTCTGACACCTCCACTGCAACACTTTTTTAAAGATACTAGTATAATAAGAACTCAATAACTGATGCTGGGTATTTTACTGTGCAGAATCCGATTTTTGTGTTGAATAGTATTGAAAAGATGCAATTTCTAGAGAAATGTTTGTATATCTTGAGTCGCGAGTAGATGAAAAATGATGTAAGATCATAGCCCTCTGTATATAAGGTCTGCTATCTAAATCTCAAAAATTGACCAGAGGTGGGTTGATGATAGTTGAACTATTACATGATCTGCCTAAATCATTAACCACAATAATCTCGATCGTCTAAAGATTTAAATATCAGTTGCAGGATATCCAGTCTATGCATGTCGCGTTCCTCTTTGTATGATACAGAGACTTGGATTTATGAATACTCGAATTATCATCCGGGATTTTCCAACCATCTGGATAGAGTAGGACTTCTGTTTCTGTTGAACATTAATTTATCACATTACAATATGCGATAGAATTGAAATTCTCTCTAAAAGCAGATATTCATCCCCAAATATGGATCTTGGTTGAATATCTCGGAATGTTGATGACGGGCTTTTGAGTACCTTTGGTCCACATTTATAATTTCTCACCACAATCTCTAATTGAACTCTCATTTTTGGAGAAAACCTTTTTTCAAATGCTGAATTTGTATTTCTCAGCCCATATACGCTTCATGGGAATAATATTTGTTCCTTTGTTGGCAGTTTTCTTTGCAATAGTACCTCTCTTTGACTGATCTCCTCACTGTTAAATGCGACACAACAACTACTCGTGAAAGCTTTTGGCTACTCTGCGTACCTTTAGAGAGGGTGAGATCCTATCTCCTTTGTTGATGCAACTTTTTGACCCAGTTCCACCCATGTGCTCAATGCTTTCGCCAGCAGAAATCCTTTGCATAACATTTTATGCCGTCTTTAGTGTGACACCGCATATTGGATCAATGTCCTTCATTGGAAGTTTTGACGTTTCAATGAGCTTAGCTACATCTCTCCTTTGTTTCTACGCTATAATTTGAAAATTATCGACTTCCCTAACTAGCTTGCAGAATATACTTCGAGACCAACTACAGATAAAGAATTCACCCTCAGTGAATACAATTTAAAACATACTTAGGTATCAAAGGGCAGGAGATATCATAAAAAGGAGAGCAGAGAAAATTCGCATTCAAGTATTGCCTAGCAGATTACATAGTAAATTATGATCATTCAAAATTACTTCAAAAATTTTCAATAATTATGGAAGAGACTGTACGAAAATTTAGTAATCCGCAAGCTATATCTTTTCCCAAAGAGTGTTGGATTGTACAAATTCTCCTGTTTTGCATAGACACAAGGGAAGATACTATACTTCTTTTTCTGCATAAATTTTGTATACTTGATGAGGTTGGTGTGATTAAAAAAACAAGATGGCCGCATTTGGACACATTTTAAGGTGTTGAATGCATATAACTAACCTCTATGGAATAGTATTTTAAACTATTCCAATTTGTATTACGATATCCGTAATCACCGTAAAATTTCTCTTCTTTTAAGTAGTCACTTTATCTTATTTGGAAATATTTTTTCGTGGCAACGCATGAATGTGTCAGAAATGTTGCAACATTCCTTTTTTTTTAACCATATTTAGTGACCCCTTGTTCGATTCCACTCAGCTATTTGGGTATACTTACGTATGCTTATATCGATACTCTAAACTGCCTTTCAACACGATTTTCGAGATTCATCTATCACATAGCTAATAATTCTTCGAAATATATCGAAATCGTGTAAAAAAGAATTTTAGAAGATCGATATATGCATGACCATACCCAGCTTGCTGAGCAGAATCGAAAAGGGGTTACTCGATATGGTTAGGAAAGGAAATATATTCAACCGACCACGTAAACAAAGAGAAATTTTATGCTGATTACGAATTTCGTTTACAAATTGGAATAGTTTAAAACTGTAGAAGTTATATGAATTAGAACACCTTAAATGTTTCCAAATGTGGAACTTGAAGTAGCATTTAGGGATGTTCCACTGAAGGAATACGGGGATTCTTAGTACGTTATTTAAATAGCTTCCCTTGTTCATTTACCACTGAAATAAATTATGTTGCAATTTGTACCAACTCAAACCATAGTGTAAATGGACTATATGACCAAATTCGTTTGACATGGCCTTCATTACCAATGACGGCAAAACGAAAGCGTACTGAAGAGCTTAGTCTTTCCCAGCTCAAAATTGAAAGCAATCAAACAAATTCGAAACCATACAGTTCATCATGGGTTATAAATCAATAATTTTGTAAAATATTTGCAATTCTGATCCCGAAATTTATTTTGATTAAAAGAATAAGAGTATATTTATGATGTACCTCAGATGAATAAAGAAGAAATGACTCTTCATAGTCTAAACTATGTGTGATTTTTGACAATGAAGGTATTTTATATTACTTGGATTAAAATATTCGTTTAATTTAAAATTTAATATCTTTAATTTTAGAGAAACTAATTCTCCGTAACAATGTGATACTGCTCATTAATTTGCTCTTATATACCACTGGCAAGGAAAGCCAATGTATGCATGCTAAAACCCCTTAACTAGCTAAGGATGACCAACTATTTCACGAATTTGCAGCCAAATTATGTGCTTCATGATAGTACTAAACACTCATTCGATTGCAAGGTACTAATCTTATTTAGTCAACCCATTTTAAAAATGGTTCTTTATTACTTTGAATCCTTTAGGAAGGAAATTGGTATTGCAGGACTTGTATGAAGACTTGCAATTGGAAATCATCACTGTTAAACGTTTACTGGATACGGTACATAAAAAGGTGGATTATGTGGGGGAGAACTATCCAAAATTATAATCCTCTCCAATTTCATTATATCTTGACGATATATTTTAAACTATATACTTATATAATGAACAACGCGAGGATGAAATTCAGTTTCCAGTAGATATTAAACCCAAAACATACCATTGCATTAATGACCATCAATTTTGGATCCTGTACCAGCATGTCCAACGAAGAGAATGATAATCTACCCTGAGAGTGATGTTATTTCCTTGCCAAGCCATCAAAGTAGTTACAGTATACTACACTGCCTGGCCATAAGTATTCGAACACCATATTGCTTTGCATCATAAATAGACTAAAATGGGTCTACCCATGGAGGTCAATTCATTCAAACCACGACAGTTACTGAAGATCTAACATCAAATTCGAAATCTGCACACTCGAATTACTCGGTTTAGAAGATTTCGATATATTAATCCTTTCTAAAGCGCAATTCCTACCAACGGTGTCACCCTGGACGACTTTCCACTTGCCATTACCATTATATAAAATAAGAGCAAGTGGATCAAGATGGCACAAACGATATAAAATAACTTTGAGGCATAATTGATCAATAGAAAACTTCTAAACAGAGTAATTCTAGTAGTGTGTAGACATCAAATTTGATATCAGATTTTCAGTGGTTGTCGTCGTTCGAATGAATTGGCCTC
Source organism: Aphrocallistes beatrix (assembly GCA_963281255.1). Lineage (NCBI taxonomy): Eukaryota > Metazoa > Porifera > Hexactinellida > Sceptrulophora > Aphrocallistidae > Aphrocallistes > Aphrocallistes beatrix. The sequence goes on from OY725490.1 coordinate 4,846,467, forward strand.
GATTAGTAGACCCATTTTAGTATTATTCATGATGTAAATCAATATGGTGTTCGAATACTTATGGCCAGGCAGTGCATACTAAATATAATTTTTGATAGAGTGATATCTATAATCTGATTTATGTTCAATTTGAAATAAATTCCTGTCTATTTAGTATTTAAAGCAAACTGCAGAAATCCTTACAGCTATATCGCAAATTACGATGGGTCCTCCCTTAGTTAATTCTTCACCTTAACAATCACTATTTCATTCACTACTCACTATTGTACGAATACAGTGGATTAATGACAATGTTTAGGAATACACTTCAAATATTTATCAGGTATTGTATTTTATCTCTTGAATCGAATTTTATATTTATATATCCTAATCAGGAAAAAGAATCGGAAAGTGGCATATTTAAGTAAGCTCAGGAAAATACATCCTTACTATTAAAACTCGATTAATGTGTATGTGTGTATATGTGTATATATATATATACAAGCGCGCTTCGCTTGCTTGCGCTACGCGGCTGGCGGACACTTCGTGTCCGCCAGAGGCTCCCTTCGGTCGCCTGGAGGTGAGACTGGTTAATTATATGGGAAATATCATCTCTAAATATGTCCATCTTAGTTTTAAAATCGATATCACTCGAAAAATCACTAAGATGCCAAGCTCATCAATCTTCTTAATTGTCCTTCATATTTGATTGTGAATTGGAACTCCCAATTGTCGTACATCCTGAAGAAGCAGCCGAACAAATCGTCGATGAAGACGAGGCTATGGGAGAGCATAGAACTGGTGATATGGATGAGTTTAGAGAAGATGGGTTAGATGGACCTAGAACTGCCGATGACCAGGACTGCTTTAGCAAGTTTATTGTGGTGAGAGCGCGCTTAAAAGAAGTCTGCTGAAGGTATGCGAGCACCTCACATCTTCCAGACGGATAACAGAGGTGAATTTACTATTAACCTGCTGAATACGACACTCCGCAATGGTGGCTACAGGTACTTCTTACTCATAGTTGAACTCTTTTCACATTACGCCGGAGCAATCCCGTCGAAATACCAGACCGCCACGTCCATCGTTAATGCATTCATGGAAGGATGGGTCTATCGTGGATATGGCGTACCAACTATTATTTATGCTCACAGATCAGGGGAAGAAAGTGGATGGGTTAGCGGTGCACGAACTGTGCCTCGACTTAGGGATTTCTAAACGTCACACCACACCGTAACACCCGGAGTCCGATGAGATGACTGAAAGACATATCGACTTCGTTAAACAAGTGATACGATGCTCGATGCTCGAACGCCACCTAGAAAAGGGTTTCTGACCGTCGTTGTTGCAAGAGATTACTTTCTCGTGTAAAATATCTCCACCAGTCAGTATCTCGAAATAACAGTAAAGAAGAGGCAAGAATTGAGTGAAATTGAAAACCAGGAGTGCACCCAACCGGAGCTAGGGAGAAGTACGATAAAGGCAAGAAAACATCCAACATAACCCCGGGAGATTGGGTCGTGATTAATATGAAGTACTCGTATGCATTTTAGTTTGTAGTAAGAGAGAGAACTCACAATTTTCCACCTCTTTGTATTAATATTCATTACACTCAATTAAATTTCAGCAAAATATAGATATGCTATACAGTTTGTATTTTGCCCTTAAGACTTGAAGTAATCCATGGTTAAATACCGTGAAAAGGCTATAGTTACGTAGGCTGTATATATATATATATATATATAGTATATATACACACATACACATTAATCGAGTTTTAATAGTAAGGATGTATTTTCCTGAGCTTACTTAAATGTGCCACTTTCCGATTCTTTTTCCTGATTAGAAAAATAATTAATATAAAATTCGATTCAAGAGATAAAATACAATACCTGATAAATATTTGTCCTCCAGCCGCGCAGCGCAACCAAGTGAAGCGCGCTTGTTATCATGTATTTTATCAAGAATGGACCGCCTACCTCTGTCTCATATATATTAATTACAGAGAAAGTTTTACGTGTTCCGCATGCAAGGATTGTCCAGATGTTGTTGCTTTCGACAGAATCACCCTTGGAACCATGAAAGAAATTCCCGCCTTCTCTATGCAGGTTGATGACAATCAACAATCACTTCCTGTTCCTCAGGCAAGATGCATTTATTATATCTATAGTAGCAAATAAGTAAAGCACAATTATAGTATTTACAACATTGGCTCCCTGTCACAAAATTCCAAGAAATCCCTTAAGATTCATTCCTCTTGAAAACTATATTAACGCAGGAATCATCGTGAGTGAGATAATATTTTGTTAGAGAAACTCGAATCAGTGATGCTATTCACTATTTCGATAGAAATGAGCCTATTTCGGGTATATTCCAATTTAGCAATTGAATAATATACATGCACATACTAAAAATGAATGATCATCAATAATTATCTTACTTGACTTCGAATTGTATATTGCATTCCTTCAATGCGTGGGTATTGGTTTAATAATACACTCGAACCTCTATTATCCGGACCTCCGATATCCGGGCACCTCTCTCAACCGGGCAGCCCTTTCGACATTTAGTCAATATGCATTGTCCATAGCCTACTCTAATAATGCCTCACAGTAGACTGAAAATTATGGACTAGGGATGAAGTAGTAGCCGAATGGATTAATACACGATTAGCCTAAAATCGTTAATCATGCAGAATAGGCATTAAGAAAGTATTACCAGCATATATAAACATGGCATCAAAGTACATATATCCGTTGGAAAAATTTCAATTAGTCATCATATCATTGCGCAACAGGTCATTATATGGAGGATTTTTACAACTTTTAAAGCTGTTTTAAGCCTACTTCTAAATGTCATTAAGGTATAATTTTTGTTTAGAACTAAGATTAGTACGAGTTGATCTGAAAAATTTAGAATTTTTCAATGGAATGTTGTTACATTCCCGCGTTGCTATGGTAAAGCATTTTGGTCAGTTTGGGCCATTTCATGCAAACTGTAATGATTAGAGCTCCAAATTTGATCGTGTTTGATAGGCAATGGACTACTTCCTATTAGGTGATAATACAACTTGAACTTCTAAATTCAGCGAGTTTTGAGTTATGGGTTGATTTTAAGAATGTGACCAAAACACTAAATTGTCGCATAACTCTGTAGTCTGTGAATTTAGAAGTAAATTTGTATTATTACCAAATAGGAAGTAGCCAATTGCCTATCAAATAAGATCAAATTTGAAGACCTCGTTCTTACAGTTTGTATGAAATGGCCCAAACTGACCAAATGCTTTACCATAGCAACGCGGGAATGTAACAACATTCCATTGAAAAATTCTAAATTTTTCAGATCAACTCGTACTAATCTTAGTTCTAAACAAAAATTATACCTTAATGACATTTAGAAGTAGGCTTAAAACAGCTTTAAAAATTGCCAAAATCCTCCATATAACGACCTGTTGCGCAATGATATGATGACTAATCGAAATTTTGACAACGGATATATGTACTTTGATACCATGTTTATATATGCTCGTAATACATTCTTAATGCCTATCATCCATGATTAACGATTTTAGGTTAATCGTGTATTAATCCATTCGGCTATTACCGCATCCTTGGTTATTTTACTGTGAGGCATTATTAGAGTAGGCTATGCATTGTCCTATTTTCAAGTCAATTATTAACCATAATTCCAGCAATCATTATCATGTAATATTATTTAATGAACTTTGATAATGAATTTGGAAGATAATTGCGACATCTAATATATTCAGTGGTAAATACTACTTAAAATGTATTAATCAATCGCAATGGAATAGTTTCTTTTCCATTATAGAATATCTATTTTACAATCACCTCTCTTATCCGGAACTCAAATTTTGATAACCTCTAAGTTCCGGGCACTAGATATTGTTTGAACTCACCCATTATACAAATTGACAGTTTTAACACTATAAACTGCTATTCAAGTTGATTTTCTGAGTTACGGGCACCATGGGCGGCGCCAGCCTCAAAACCCTGGTGGGGCGAAGCGTGGGCGGGCCGATTTCCGATGGGGCGAATCAATTTCCCTTTGTTCAAAATCGCTGAGACACTTGAAATTCCCGTAATTATTCAACATTTTTTATATAAATTTTAGTCATATGCTCATACCCACATAAATTTTATAAGTTATCCTTACAAGTTACTTAGAATGAAAATTACAATGGTGTGTGCATAGAAAACAGTAAGCGCCGTGTACGGATAAAGATACCTCGTGGCATATGCGACATGCGGATCTGATTGCATGTTCATCAGGCATGTTCGTCTGCATGAACATGCAAGACATGAAATATTGCGCAGTATTTTCAAGGAGATGAACATACAGTCAGTTTCGCAATTACATCCCGACATTTCTGTCATGTGAGTAGCTGTAGCAATTAATCAGGGACATAACAGCATCGTACCGATGTATACTACATACATAATATCAGAATTTTTGACTAAAAATAGAAAATTAAATTAAAAATAAATAAATCTCGCCCCACCGGAGGTGGGGCGAGATGTTTGGCTGGTGGGGCGGTCGCCCTACCGCGCCATACCCTGTCGCCGCCACTGACGGGCACCTCTCTTATCCGGACCTCCGTGTCAAAATAACCCGATTTCGACTGTATATATATATATATATATATATATATATATATATACACCCTGGACAAAAATATTCGTACCCCTCAATATTTTCCATCAAAATGGTTATAATTGTAATCAATTCATGAAATCAAAAGCATTCAATTAGTAACAGATGCAGTAAATCTGGCTTCAAATTCGTTTTCTTCACATTTAAATTACTCACTTTGTAAGCTTTCAAACTAATTACTCTCCTTCAAGATTTAGTATTTTCTGCATTTGCTATCCTATGCCACATATCACGAGTTATCACCATTGTATATGATGGCAGTCGTGGTACGAGGTGGTACTGTTTGAAAATGTTTAATCTTTGGATGTGTAATTGAGTGGAAAGGATATAAAGTTAGTAATCCGAATGTGGAGAATTCGAATTCGAAGTTAAATTAAGCGTATCTCTTAGAAATTAAAAGCCCTTGACTCGCGAAATAGCTTTTATAACTATTTGTATCGTAAAATTTGGGGTGTACGAATACTTTTGTGCAGACAGTGTATATATATATATTTCAGATATCACTTCTTTCGTAAAAATGGTTAACGTGAAAGATGTGAAATTATGATATTGTGATAATCATATAATCGTCACCCTAGGTGCAAGTCTACATCATCTAATGAAAGTCCATACAAAGTTTGATACAAAATGTTCCAGTAGACTTTTCAGGATCACCTTGATATACGGACTTACAAACGTCGTATACCCATTTCCATAGAAATATGGATATAATACGCTCGTAGAAGCTGTACTAAAACTTACACTGAGTGCATTCATGGTTATGTCTGTCAGAAAAGTGATGACTCACTTCATGAAGAAGATCTCTCAATTTTATTCATCAACTCAGGAAAGGATTCGTGCGTAGGTAAAGTGATATCGGGTTGCGGATTAGACATTGAAACTACAATCATTGGTAATGTGCGTACTTAGCATACTTAATACCGTATACGATAGAGCTTTGAAATGTATGTATTATTACCATATGCGAACATTATATCAAAGTGATATGTCATCATGTAATTGCGCATTAGGCCCTTTTTAGAGCGAAAAATGCTGTAGTTCTACACTATATTTCTTCATAGTAGTTCATGGTTAGACTCACTCTCCCACCTTATGACACAATCTAGTACCCAATCTTTGTATTTACCGAATAATCACTTGAATTTGTTTGTCTTCATTTGCTCATTTATTTATTAGAAAATTTACCTCAATCACAAAATCTGGGTGGTATCAATTGTTTATGCCTTTGTCACCTCCAGAGCACCCACTTAGTTTACGTGCTTACTTGTATAGCTGATTTATTATTTATTATTTCGTTTTAATTGACAAGCTATTTATTGGGTGGCTTTATGATATATATTATTTCTGTAGTTGGCCATGGTCGGAGTGATGGAGAAAGGGCCCAAATTAATAACTTTGATGTTTTTTCTCGTGATGTTATATACCACATCATGGATATACATTCAAAATATCAAGATATTCCTATCTTCCTATATGGACACTCAATGGTTTGTTTATATTTTTTTTCTTTCCGCTGAATTTTATTCTTTTTGAAATTGTCCACAATAAGCAAAGACATCTAGAGTACCCTAAATTTGCATCTTTTGGTCAGGATTATTCCAATTCTTAGTACCACTCTTTAATCGATTAAAAACAATATACAGTAGCTGCCAAAAGGAATTACTCAATTGCTTAACTATTCATAAAACTACAAAATAATGCTTTCCAATTTCCTAAATGTAACCCCTCATTAACCTTAGAATCAATAGTAGAGTTAAATATTCAATTCAGCACCAAGTTTATTTCATTATCTACGTATCACCTAATACCCTTTCTCATTCGAGAGGTTATTATAGGTACTCTTGCACTCGTAGATACATTAGGCCAGTGACTCCCTATCTGGGTGGACTCCTTAGTGGTCCACAAGGTGGAATTTTTTATTACGGTTAATAGGAGGGAGTTCACAGAAAATAGGAATATTGTTAGAGGGCCTTCATAGATAACGTTGAACCCGAGCATTAGGCAAAGAATGCTGCTACACATGAGGAGAAACTAAATATCATTCAGGCCAGCTTCTAAACAAGAAATGTTTCTAAATTTGCATCCCATTTGCACTGGCTAGAGAATAATGGAGTCTTGTATAATCGGAAAAATCAAAATAAACTTTCTTTGGTGGTGTCTTGTGTCGCTAAATGTCACCTTGGATGCCACATTTGTTAGAATAATATCTTGAAAATAAAACGGTGTTATAGACTAAACTTTAATTGAAAAATGGAATATTTAGCTTCAGAAATGAAGCACTGAGTTCAATATACATGAACGTAAATACTATAGTAACACTTTATTTTGAAGATTGCCAACTTAAGACCTAAGAAGGGGATTCGGTCGAATTTTGCATTAAAAACTCCTCCAATACCAATTGGTGGCTTTATTTCACTTAAATAAAATGCTCTCTAAGCTTAATAACATTGAAATCAAATTTTAACAAAATCCCCTCCTCAAATACTTCTTATTGGCAGTAATACTCCAGAAATATTTATTGTATTGAAATATTATATTGCTAAATATACATAGCGCTAATCCACTACAAAATGAATGGTGTCGATTTTTCACAAAATGCCTTTCAAGGTGGTTAGTTATTTCGTCTCAAAGGCATTGAAACGAATTTGTGGTATAACACGTTTGGGATATAATAAATATACGATTGTATTAGTAATTCTAATTTCAACCATCTATAATAGCCCCTATAATTGCAACTTGAACTGTTCGAGAAGGCGATTTTCTATTTGTTAAGGAAAGTAACAATGACGTCAGGAGGCTAAATCGTAGTTTGTATACTATTCCAAATTAGTATTCAGTTAATTTAAATCAAATAGAACCCTTTGTGTCGCTTGACTTCTGTGGTTAAGTAGTTTAGGCATTATCTAGTGATGAGGTTCATATTACTTATATCTTTATATAGTACGTAGTATTATAATATATAATTGATTATGAATTATTAATAAATCAATTAGACCAACATTAACTAAACTTATCCATGTGACAGTTTTGATAGAAATGTACTTTATCAAATGTGTTGCACATTCCTGAGTCTAAAGGAGAATATTCAGAATATTGTAATGTGACCACTCAAAATTCTCCAAATTTAGTGTTAAATACGAATGTTAACATTAAATTGTGTATGATGCATAATTTATCTTTCTTTTGGCATTGCTTTATAAATCTGAAGTTTCTTTAGAACATAGCTGAAGAATGTGTTTTTCCAAATGCAATGGAGTGACCCATTTAACCTACAGCTACCCAAGTGGCATCTCCTCTTTTATTTATGTCTGCAAGCAACTAAATGACAACTTTCATGGTGAACTGCATGCTAGGTGGCAAGAACATCCAAATAATGCAATCAATGATCACAGCTCCTGCATATCAGCATGCAAGTTTCATCTACTTGTTAATATATTTCTTACAAAGTATGGCATGAATCTTTCACCTGAAATTGACTCACCAGGCCACCACTAAGAAAAGAAATGTAATAACCACAGCTTTGTGATCAATCTTTGTGTTTTTTATGGCCATAATTGCATTCCCTTTATCACAAACATCCAGATCAGTGGCTTAATATAGTGCAATCTCAGACTGCTAATCGTCTTGGACAAGATTTTAATACTATCATTCTTTACCAGTGTAACCAAAGAAATTATTGACTTGCTGATCATGTAAGAATGTGTGCATATAGGAAATAGAAACCAATTTGTGTAGCACCCATGAAGATATTGATAATTTTATACTTACAAGCCCGCTTTGCATGTTTGCAATTCGCGGCTTGGGACACTATGTGTCGGCCGGAGGCACCCTTCGAGTGCCTGGGGTCGCATTGATTAATCATTAGGAAGATTTGCTTGCTTGAGCTACGCGGGCGGTGAACACTTCGTATCCGCATGGGGCGCACTTTGGGCGCCTGGGTTCGCATTGATTAACTATAAGTGAGATAACATCTCTAAACACGTCCGTCCTACTGTTATAATCGATATCGCACGAAAAATCCCCCAATTTGTTAGTTTTTAAATTTTTAAAAAAATTTGTGCTGATGACGTCGTAGCAGAGTGATGATCCATCATTTTTTGAGGATAGTTGTATCATATCTGACATATATTAATCTACACATTATATTATTAATTTCAGCCTTCTATCACCTAAAATGACTGAGTTATAGTTAAAAAAATGAAATTTATAATTATGAAAAAGTGACAATGACGTCATAACTCCATGTTGAGTCGATATTTTCGTCTGAAGTCAGAACCCTAGATGAACCTTAGCCAAAAGGCTCCCACATGCCAAAAATTAGCTTTCTGTGAATGGTAGTTTCTTCAATCAATTCATTACATATATATATATATATATATACAAGCGCTCTTCGCTTGCTTGCGCTTCGGGGCTGGCGGACACTTTATGTCCGCCAGAGGCGCCCTTTGGGCGCCTGGGGTCACATTGATTAATTATAAGGGAGATAACATCTCTAAATACGTCTGTCCTACTGTTATAATCGATTTCGCTCGAAAAATTACCAAATTTGTCAATTTTTAAAATTTTGCTGTGTAATGCTGACGTTATAGCAGAGTTATGAGTCAACATTTTTTGAAGATAGTTGCATCGTTATTGTCGAAAAACTGCGATTCCTATTTATGTAAAATGCAACAATGACATCATAATTCCATGATGAGTCGACATTTTGTTCTGAGGTCAGAACTTAGTTGAGTCATAGCCAAAAGACCCCCATATGCCTTAAATCAGCTTTCTGTGCCTTGCAGTTTCTTCAATCAATTCGTTACGTGTTGCTTACCATCAACCTGAAATTGTTGGTCTCACTGTGACCTGGTTTAGGCTTGAGATGCAGCTACCCGAGTGGAATTACCCCGTCGGGTTACATGCTTTCTTGCCAACTGTTAGCCTAGTTTTCTTCTGTCACACAGTATCATGTGCATACACCCTTGTCGCACACACCCCAGTCAGCACTATCAGTAGGTTTAGTTCCTCACCCAGACTGTAAACCCCTGATAAGATTTAAAAAAGATCAAGCGTTTGCGAAACAAGCTTTCGATAAGAAAGAAATATGCCAACTGGTATACCAGGGTTCTTGGAAAAATATTGTATTTCATTTATCAAATATCTTTCATGACAAAATATTGATAATTTATCGTCAGATGAAATAGATGTACATTCAATTTTAGAAGAACTTTATCGTATTTTAATTTTTCGATTGAAAGAAAATCCAGTCTGTTCGAAGTTGTTATGGAAAAGCTGACCTTATTAGATTTTATATAAAAGTAAACAATTGAGGGAAAATGTTTTTAATAATGAATCATTTTGAAAAGAATCTTGTTCCGACCAGAAGTAGTGGAAATTGTAGGTGAAAAATTTATCTAAATCGAAAATTTTGATTGCCCGTCAACTATCGTCACTTCAAAACCTTTTGAATATTGAAGACAAAATATTGAAGACAATCAGTAGTATGTAAAATCATCCAATATTTAATGCAAAAAACGACAAAACAAGTTTTCAAGCTAAATAAATTATGAAGTAGTACTTGTCCGATTTTAAGATACTGGAGGAACATTTGGTATAGATATAGATAAAATGCCAACGTCATAGAACTTATTCTAGCAGTCATATAGCATTCCTAAATACCATTTTAATTATAAGTTAAATCTCTTCTAGTTTCATCAAATGTATAATAAGTATTCAGTCAGAATTGGAGTTCAATTTGAGACCACAAAAAATACCATTACAAATACATTTATTAATTACTAATCAACTAGCTTTATCTAAATTTAGATGACTTATTACACTAAAATAATTTGTATTTCCTGGTTTCCAACGGTGCCAAAGATGATGAAAATAATAAAAAACAACTGGTCGAAGTTGAAAAAATAGTCGATTACCACAGGTTCGACCACTTAGTTTTTTATGACATATTTTACCACACTATTTATGCATTTATTGATTTTTAACTGATATTATTCCTTTTTTAACTAACTAATTGCTGTAGGGAACTTACGATAGGAAGTATCTAAACATTTATATACTGCTTTGTATGGGCCGAAAGAAAGTTATATGCGAATATGAACTTCACGATCTCTTTGTAAAATTAGTTGTTATTTAAGGATCTTAAAATATTCGTCCTCAGTACCCAGACTATTTTTATGGAAAGTAAATTTCGTTTGTTGGCAATTAAAACCCTGTAGTGTACTCCTCAAGGAATCATGAAAATTACTTATATTATCTAAGTCATGTTCAAGTGAATCATCTAATTGCATTTGCCAGCTTAGCATTTTGAATATGGATATTTTAGAATATTGGGTTGTAGTCTCATTGACTTGAATAGCAATCAACTTCGTTAATAAGATTGTCAATTGACGAGTGTCATAAATATAAAGTGTTTAAATAGACTGGGGAATTTATTAATAGAAAATTTGACAAATAATTCCCGATTAATTATGACTAATCTTTCAATGCTATGCTCACAATCATCTACAATAATTTTATAAAATGCTAATGGATTTTTATCAGTTAAAAAGAGAATCCAACCATTACTAAGGTCTATCAAATGTAATTTAGTAATAAGCTCATTATATGATGTACTAGGAACTTAACAACTGTTTCCTCGTGATCTGCGTAACCCAAAAGAAGCTTTCTCCATCTTCAGCTGCTTTTTCTCTTCTTTGATAGCCTTTTCGTATTGATATTTTGGTCAATGAGATGAGAAGGACACAATTGGGGAATACACAAGTACTGCGTTTTTCCTCAGAGTCACTCTGTCCCTAGGAAATGTCACAGTGCGTTGCCCATCTAAATATTCTATAATTCTCAGAATAACATGATCTTAGAAATGAATGATGCATACCTAGGGAGATAGGTGGATAAAAACGAATGCTAGTCAACTCGTACCTCATGCCAACTCGTACCACACACCTGCTCGAACCACAAATCAACTCGTACAAAGTAAACTAGCACTAAGTCAACTACGAAATTAATTGAAATCCTGCTTTTCGCTGTGTTCTTACAGATATCTTATCCAAAATGCTATAAAAATCGTGCATTTCATTTTTGGTACATAGTTGGTACGAGTTGACTGCTTCACGATAAATACTACAATAAGAGAAAGATTTGAATGAGACAATAACAAACGAAATTTCTATTGGTTGTTATTTACTTATAGTAGTCGTTATTCTAGTTTGGCACAATGTAGGCCATATTATTTTAAATCAAAAAATTCATGCTAGTATAAGTGATGATTTTAGAAATAGAAATTTGAAATATAACTTGATACTTATATAGTAGGCTTAATGTATTATATAGTAGAGTAGTGGTTTAGTTCGACTTTAGGCGCCTAAAATTGAGCCAATCAAAAACGAGTATCCACTAGGGCTCTAGCCCATCCGTAGTATAAAAATTTTAGCCAATGGCAATATGGATTGAGTAGTAACTTTTTAATTTTATATCTCATTATTAATGACAAGATGAATCTTTTTATTAGAATACATAAACACGATTATTCTAGATAGTTAATAATCTATTTATTTTTTAAAAGTGATCATCATTAAAATAGTGTTCTTCTTCATTGGAGCTATGCATTAAGGATAATATTTAAATGTGAAGTAACTCAATATTTTAAAAACAAGACTATTGGTATAAGTTGTATATCTATTTATTCAGATCGAGTAAAATTGAGTATATAATACCTAGATAGATCAGAGAGAATTAGAACTGAAGGGAGCGCGCCCCTCAGGAGGTGCGCCCCCTAGCAAAAAGGTAGGAGTGGCGGGCTGCGCCCTCCCGCAACCTCCTTTAGATCTAAATATAGTCCTCTGTGTATATGTCCAGCCACCTTAATCTCAAAATAAAATGACCAAGGATACAAGCAACGATGATTAAACTAATACATGAACTGGATAAAATCATCATCCACGCAGAATATAGGATAGGAATGCATTAGCAGCGTATATAAATATAGCGCCAAAGTTCCCAAATCCGTTACTAATATTTTGACTAATCATCATAATATAACTGCGCAATATATTATATTTTGACCAATTTAGGTTTTTCAGACCCGGTGTAAGGGCACTTCTGAGTTTTTTTAATTAAAAATTTTGCATAAAATCGAGCTGTGAAAGGAGTAATGCAAAAAAATAGGATTTTCATGGAATGTTGCTATATTCCAGCATTGCTATAGGAACGCATTTGTCAGTTGCGGTCATTTATTTTGAAACCCGCAATAGCTAAGTATTATATCTGATCTTATTTGGTAGTCAATAAACTACTTCCATTACAATATAATTTTCACGTCTAAATTAAATGGTTTAGAAGTAATTCAACAATTTAACATATTGGTGACATTTTGTAATTTGTCTAATAACTTGTAAATCATTGAAATTAGACGTGGAAATTACATTAGCGTGATTAATTATTTTATGCAAATAATATATTGATTTAACTATCTTTGGCCGCATCCCTCCATTTTTGAGGTTTAGATAGCAGGGTTTGTACACAACCTTGGAAAATGTTTAATACCACTCCTGAAATACAGTCCACTCCGCTTAATAGGGCCACTGTTTAATCGGGTCAACCGCTTAATCGGGCCACTTTTGGCAGGATCGGAATAGCTATCACACATAGAAGCTAATACAAAATATTTTCGGATAATAAGGTCCTCCGCTTAATCGGGTCAAAATGTCCTCTGACCGATGTGACCCTATTAAGCGTTGTCGACTGTATATATATTTTCAACTTTTTGAGACTTCATTCATTTGGGAATACTGCTTACTTTTCCCCAAGCTATAATTCCATGTACTTGTAATCACTACCTAGACCGATGTATATTAAGTCCACTTCCGAAAACCGGGACTCCCTTAAACCGGGGCAGACCTAAAACTGGTGCGCATCCGGAAAAAATATGTTCGTGTTCTATACAAATTACTCTCGGAAACCGGGGCGCTTGTTCCGCCCATCGGCGGTATGTGTACTTGTAAATTATACTTAGCTAAAGCCTCAAAAGGTTTCCCTCCAACTCCTCCTCCCAGATTCCCTTGGCCGATTATGCAATGCACTAGGTTAAACACCTGAAAAATGACAAAAGGAATGCCTGTGTGATGTGCTCGGAAGTTACACGTTTGGTTCGAGGAGAAGTGCACCGAAAATCATCCTTCACAGAAATGTCGGACGTCACATTAAGATATCACCACAAAAATCAATAATGGTCTGTACCAAATGTGCACCAAGAGTTCTCGCGGAAATAAACACTCATGCGCTTCAACTTCTTTAATATCTAATTAGCACTCGTTTACCCACAATTTGTAACTTATATAGTGACCAACTTCTGAGTAAAGCCGCAATATGTTTTATGTTTTCCTTAACCAAAATTAAGGCCATACCACTTCTGTATATTTGAGCAATTTTTTTAATATTTTCGGGGCTCCTGAATAATTCAGACGATTCCCCTTTCAGGAATTCCTACTAAATGATCATGTACAGTGTTGATTTATGCTTATTTGAACTCATGGAATTTAGTAGAGCAAAACAAGGGGTCACTCGATGTGGTTACTAAGAGATTTGAGATTGGAATGCTACACATTCCTGCGTCATCAAGGAAAATATTCAGCTCGAATATGGTCATGTGACCCCTCAAATTTCTCCAAATTTGGATAGGAATATCAACATTAAAACCTAATTGAGTATGTTATATCTGGTTCAAACGGGATTGACAGGCATGGGCTTTTACATTATCTCCCAAATTATTGTGAGCATACTTTAACTTCCTGTGATATTAAAAATAGGTTTGGGAAGAGTGTTTTAATTTCAGGATGACTTCATTTACGTGTTTGCATCCTATATATATACTATCCTGAGTCATAATATCATACCATGCACATTTTCTGGAATGCAAAATCATTTTTTGTATATTTTTTTGAAAATCGCAGCAATTGTCTACCAAAATATAGCAATGTAGTTATCATTTAGTTATGTAATTTTAGTTTTTATTTAAAGGATTCTGCAAGATTTAGGCTCTGAAAATCAGAATTAGGTATGTGATTAGCGTAAGCACAAAATGACAATGCAAAAATTGTAAATTCTCGGCAGACCAATAGTCAGACCATATGATTTGGTCAACCTAATAATGGGCAAACCGAATAATGTGGTCAACCGAATATTTGGTTAACCGAATAATTTTTGACCAAACTATTTGGTTGACCAAATTATTCGATTCACCGAATTAATCTGTTACAACGAAATGATCTGTTTTTCAACCGAATATCAAATAATGATATTTGGTTACAAACCAAATATTAACTATTTGCAAATATTATTTTGGTAAAACCGAAAATCAACTATTCGGTTACAACCCTAGTATATATATATATGCAACGAATTGATTGAGAAAAAAACCAGGCACAGAAAGCTGATCTGAGTCTTTTGGGAATAATTCCACTAAGTTCTGACCTCAGACGAAAATGTAGACTCATCATGGATTTATGACGCCAATGTCACCTTTTTTTAATTCGAAATTTCAGGATGTCGACTCAACTCAGTCATTTTTGGTCATAGATTGCTGAAACTTTAATAGAATGTGTTTATTATTACATCCCAAATATGATACAACTTTCATCAAAAAATTTATGACTCTTGACTCCATCATTACTCAGCAAAATTTGGTGATTTTTCGAATGATATCAATTATAACAATAAGACATATGTATTTAGAGATGTTATCTTCGTTATACAAGTAATTAATCAATGCGAGCTTAGGCGTCCAAAGGACGTCTCTGGCGGACACAAAGTGTCAGCCTGCCGTGCAGCGCAAGCAAGCGAAGCGCATTTATATATATATTCACAAATAAATATTAATCGAGTTTTAATAGTAAGGATATATATATCTTTTTAACATTTGCTGCTAGCCAAATCGGAGTATTTTTGCGGCTAGTATCCTTTATGAACAATCGTTGTTTTCCTCTATAAATTTATTTTGTTATTTCGTACACGTGCATATATATAAGTATATTTAATGTATATAATCTTATGAAGTAGATAGATGCACTTGAAAATTTCGATTCAAAAGTGGAAAAGCTATTTCTAGCTTGGATGGGTATACATACTTTTGTCATAATCATAACAACAAGTGCGCTTCGTTTTGCTTGCGCTGTGCGCCTGCGGGCACTTTGTGACCTCCAGTCACGTCCTTTGGACGCCTAGTTTCACATAGATTAATTACAAGGTAGATGACATCTCGAAATACTTGTACATTTGACTTACTGTAATAATCGCTATCACTCAAAAAATCGCATAGTTTGTCAAATCATTACTTTTTAATTTCTCTTACAGGTTTCAACCAGGTTTTAACCGGATATTTTTAGTATTTACTTGGATCTCCAAGAACACTCTAGTGAATGTTTGGCAAATATCTTTTCCCGGTTGACTTATAATATGACCTAAATTCCATAATTATATATTATCCACTGTTAATATATGTATTTCTTACAATGTATAATTCATTCTTTGCACTTGAAAAACGAATGAGAATTTTTCGAGTATTTATTCTTTATATACAGTCGACTCCGCTTAATAGGGACACATCGGTCAGAGGACATTTTGCCCCGATTAAGCGGAGGACCCTATTAACCGAAAATATTTTGTATTAGCTTCTATGTGTGAGAGCTATTCCGGTCCTGCCAAAAGTGGCCCGATTAAGCGGCTGACCCGATTAAACAGTGGCCCTATTAAGCGGAGTCGACTGTATTTACAAACTTTCATACCAAATTTGCATTTGTTCTCAATGTTTCATATATATTTTACTAATGCGTGTGGTCAGATCCGCTAACTTTGATCTTATATGTAGGGTAGTTTAGTAGCAGTTCAAGTGATACTTCAACATCAAGACCTATTTAAAGGCCTTATTATCAGTGGAATGGCTCTAAAACCAGATCCTAATTTTGTTGGCCCTACTACTGTAAGTTTCATATATATATATATATATATATATATATGTTTATCTGTTTATAACGCATTTGATTAATTAAATCCCACTATATTATACACCTATTCGATTGCTACAAAATTTAAGTCTGCGTATACAAACGTTACTTTCGAGTACAAAATCGACTTTATAAGTTGTCGGCTAATACCTCTCCAGCACGATTTTCTTCAACATCGATTTTCGCCCGCCTCAAGTTTTGTGAACTTCTTTTGTCCAGAGACTATCGTGTGATGCAATCTCTTCACTTTTCCTAACCATACTAGACATAACTGTTTCTACAATAGAGGAAGTCTTGTCAACTTATCATCAAGGTATCAGTATAATGATATATGAAACAGGGTAGTGAGTCCTTTAACTATTTATATATTCCAAGTATTAGATCTTGCCACATGCTTTACTATGATCTTTTCCCTTATTAGCATTATGTTTGCTTGTAGACGATTGAAGTATACAATATATCATCAATTGATATGATTTCACCAGGCACGATATTCGAGAAGAAAATTCTTTCAGTGGTCCCACGTACATATGTTTGAAGCTTTCATTCATTGTCATAGGAGGCATGCTTTACTGAAATCTATAAGAGCACCTCTAAAAATTTTGTTGAGTGTGAACTCATTACATAATGACTATATTCATTATTAGTCGAACCCCTTGCCCAAACCACAGTGTAAAATTTAGGTCATGTGTGCCCCCAGGTCAAGAACTACTCACGCTTGGTATGTTTTCACGGTCTTCAGTGATTTTCAATATTCCAGCATGTATTTTGTACCGTGTTTCTGGTAACTATAAAAACGATAAATCCGTCACAAAGCGGAGGAACCCACCATCCCATCTGAATAGGCCACTGCATTCTTGAATGAACTGTCCTGTTCCGGACTAACTGTTTTTCTTCATATTCTCAGAATAATCAATTTGTTAAAATATAAACTCTCGTCTGACTACTGAAACAGGTTCACAATTTGCATGATCTGGGGAATAGTTACTCTACACCCGGAAATATTACTGCTGAGAAAATTGCATAAATTAGCCAAAAAAAGGCTCGTTGCACAATATGATGATTAGGGTAGCTCAATATCAACGAAATATTTTGATGCACTTTAACTATTTATATTTTTGTGCTAAATGATATCTCAAGGTAGTAATTACTCACTTTGAACTTTAGAATCAGTATATACGTGCTTTAGTAATCTGAAAGACTAATAGGGTATAAAAAGATAACAAAATTATATATTACGCGTATTTAATAGTTTAATTTAAGGATAAGCATGATGTGAACAATTAATAAAACAAGTATTATTAAAAATTATGGTTGGTTATAAATGCCCACTTACTACTGCATCCCTGGTATTATATTTTAGTTTACTGCATGGCCTTGTATAGAGTAGGCTATGGCTTAGTTTAACTTTAATTTAACTACACATTTAAATGTAAAGGAAAATAATATTAAGCCAGATTTACCATATCTGTTACTGAGTGTTATTGACTTCACAAATGGATTATTATTATAACAAGGTAGGAAATATTGAGGTGTACGAATACGAAATTTCATCCAGGGTTTTTTTATATCGAAAATATAAATATTAAAAAATCAAGTTTCAACAAAATCTGTAAGATTTCAGGAAAATGAACACAGAATGCCAAAATTTTTGACCGCGATGCGATTTTATAAATTACGAAATACTAACAGTCTAAAAGATCATGACTAAGCTAAGTAAACATTTAGTGATATAAAAATATAAATTAAATATACTAGTAAACAGAAATTTGGTCGAGGGATATATCAGAAATTGAATGAGACAATGGCAGCGAGAGGATGAGGCCAGGTGGGGCAAAGTCCCGGGGAGAAATCGAGTGTGACGCACCCGCGGTGATTCACACGCGAATGCAAAATATTCAGGACTAATCGTTAAATATGTCGTCCCTTTTAGCAACATGACGAAAACTAACCAAAATCTACAGTAAAAGATAAAAAGATAATTTCACGAAATGTGTACCCCACCTGAAATGGGCTGTGCCTCACCTAAGCCGCACCAGTGGTCCTGTCTTAGAGCTGCATCCTGATTGAGGCGATATATAAATTGTCATATAAATAATGAAGTCGTCCAATTATTGTGCAATAGAATACTTAGGTCAAATTCTGGCCATTTTCTGGTCCATTTTAACAAATACTTTTGAAATTTGTCAAAATAATGTAATTAGATAAAATTGAGATGGTTTGTGATGGTTGAAAAAATAAAATTCAAAAAATTCCAAGTGAATCTAGTCACATTCCTGCGGTACTATGGGAAACATGTCGGCCATTTTATACATATATTGATAATACAAGGGTTAGAAAAGTAAATTGGACAAGATTCTGGTAATTTGCTATTTCCCAATTAACTTATAAATATTTTGTAATCCTAACTTCAAACTATTCTGATATATTGAACAAATATTTTATCTAGATTTCTAAATTTCTAAACATTCTTATTGATAACAATATGATAACCCATAGCAATCAATAAATAAGGCACTGCCGCACTAAAATGGACTTAGACCAAGGATGAGGTATTAAAGTTGAAGGATTTCATAACATGGACCAAAAATTCTTGGATATAGACTTAAAAATGTATTACCAGTATATATAGACCACATATCAGAGTATTCGAATCCGTAATCAAAATATGCATTGTCATCATCATTGGGGAGGTGCAAAAGTCAGAAGCACTATTAATGTTGAATAAAAAGATTTCAAATAAGGTTTATGGAGGTCCCGGATTAATCTAGTTTTTTTCTTTCTTTCGAATTTGTATTATAAGGTGGTCCAGACGTGAAAAAAGTCCTGCAGCCGTATTCCCTAAGATCTTAAGCACTAAGATCGATCTTAAGTCTTAAGATCGATCTTAATACCAAACTTAGAGCTATTCACTAAGAATTAAGATCGAACTTAGAAATAACGTTAAGGTTAATATGATTTGAATATAGCATTATACTAATAAAATACAAAACTAAAGTATAATATTAGTAATGGTAAGTAGTCATTTATTATTGATCTAGTGAAAATAAACTATATTTCTTCTTTTTAAGCAAAATTGAGGCAATTAATGTCAAAATATTTGGAGCGTAAGAAGATTGATTAACCCACTCCTGTAAGACATAGCTTCTATCTATGTAGTTGTACTGCCTGGAATGCTTGGTGAGTCTCTTAGAATATCTGTGGTGAAATCTTTTGTTTTGACTTGATTGAATTCTATTATGGAAATTTAATGTTTTATGTATGTAATCTATAATTATTCTACACTCGTCAATATAAAAGAAAGAGCTATCAAAGAGCATAAGTTGTATCTCATATATTAATAATATTATATTAAACAAAACATATAAACAACAAGTGTCTTTGTATATGTAACATGAAAACCTCTCTAAAACAAAGTAATAAATACTGGATATTAGAAATACAATAAATTGAACTCTATCGACGTTAAAATTTCTGCGTCATTTGGTGTTAGGAAAATAAACGGTGTCATTAGTGGTTATGGTAAGTCGGCGTCCTCTCGTGTATATAAATTGCTGCTGAGTACTTGCATTAACAATACCAAACCAAATGGACAAATCCACAAAGCAAATTGGACCAGAGAAGAAGAGTGCAGTCTTATCAATAAAATTGAATCAGCAAGTGAGATTTTGAGAGGATCAGGAAATTCTGCTAACAAAAACAAAAGGAGAAAGCAAATCCGGAGAGACATTGCAGCCAAACTAAACTCGGTACATGGCAATGGCAGAGCTGTAGAAGATATTAGGGAAAAATGTACCAACCTAAAGCTAAACGCAAAGTCGAAAGTTGATGCAAGCTTTAGGGAAGCCAGGAAGACTGGAAGGGGTACGAACACTGCTGGACAGGTAGAAGACGGCTGCAGACTTACTTCCATTACAGCTAGAAGTTTGTTTCAACAGATTGCTGTATTTTCAGCACAGCTACAGTTGATAGAAGAACAGAGGGACTATTATAGATTGAAACGTCAGAGACTGTTGGAAAAATCATTGTAAATAGGAAAATAGGATTAAAGTGATTATTATCAGTCATGTGAATCAATATATAAAACCTGTCTCTATGATTATGCATGTTAGAATGGTGTAAGATTATATAATCAAAGAATGTACGTTTGTTTATTCATACAAATCCAAGAAGAAATTGCCACGAATATAGCATGTGATACATGTTGTGATGTTACACACAATAAGAGAAATGTTTTAAAATAATTAAATTTTATTTGAAGTCTAATATCAATCAAGGTAGATTCAATGTTCGATAGAAGTAAGTTTGAACAACATTTATGGAGTAATTAGTGAAAATCGAATCAATTACAATACTTAAGACACCTCCCTAGGTTGCTTAAAGTTCGGTCTTAAGATCGGTCTTAAGATCGAACCATAGCCTACTCTAATAATGCCTCACAGTAAAACAACCAAGGATGCGGTATTAGCCGAATGGATAAATACACGATTGGCCTAAAATCGTTAACCATGTAGGATAGGCATTAAGAATGTATTACCAGCATATATAAACATGGCATCAAAATACATATATCCGTTGTCAAAATTTCGATTGGTTATCATATCATTGCGCAATAGGTCATTTTAAGCACGATTTTGGCAATTTTCTAAGCTGTTTTAAGGCTACTTCTAAATATTATTAAGGTCGAATTTTTGTGAGAACTAAGATTAGTATGAGTTGATTTAATTTTCCAAAATTTTCCAATGGAATGTTGTTACATTCCTACGTTGCTATGGTAAAGCATTTTGGTCATTGAGCCATATCCTGCAAACTGTAAGAACTAGGTCTTCAAATTTGCTCGTATTTGATAGGAAATTGGCTACTTCCTATTAGGTAATATTACAATTTAAGCTTCTAAATCCACAGACTATAGAGTTATGCGACAATATGGTGTTTTGGTCACATTCTTAAAATCAACCCATGACTCAAAGTTCAAGCTGTATTATCACCTATTAGGAAGTAGTCTATTGCCTATCAAACACGATCAAATTTAAAGATCTAGTTACTACAGTTTGCACGAAATGGCCCAAAATGACCAAAATGATTTATCATAACACCGCAGCATAGCCTACTATATATAAGGCCTAAGAGTAACTTACCAGGGATGCAGTAGAAGATGGATGAAGAAATACATGAGTTGCCTTAAATCATTAACAAAGCACAATAGAGCCTAGGAATGTATTCCCACCATATATAAATATGGTGTTAAAGTACCCATATCTGTTGATAAAATTTTAGTCATCAAATGATTGCGCAACAGGTTATATTTGGGTCAAATTTGATTTTCAGAGGTCATTTAAGGGCACTTCTAAGTGTTTTTATTATAAGGTTTTTCTCAGTCTAGCTATCGCTGTTTTCAAGATATAGCCCCAACTGACCAAAACACGTTTCCATAGCAACACTGGAATGTAAGAACATTCCATGAAAAAAATCCAAATTTTAGTATTAACCATAGCCTACTACATACAGGCCGTTTCACTGAACAATTTTCCATGGTACCAGGGGTAAGATAAAGTGGATTTTCTTACGCACCCATAATGTGAATAAATAATTTTTGTTCCAAATCTGCTAATTCGTCATTTGTTTGATGCATAACTATATGAAACTAGTCTACGTTCCAATAAATTAATATCAATGTTATGTCTATTTTCTTTCTCTGCTATATGGTTCCTTTTTACTTTTACGTTGTATTTGTTCTTGAATGTTAGCTCTCAACTGTTTCTATACATATAAGGATGCGCCACGCAGCAAAGGGCAATGGGGAGGCGGGATGGACCTACAAGGAAGTATCCGGCAAGCCAATTCCCTAAGAAGGGTCGGTGCTTTATTTGCGACTCGAACAGGCACTTTATGGCCCAATGCCCGGAACGGCACTGTGCGAAATGTGGCGAAAGAGGACACGAGGTCCGCTATTGCCCACATACACGAAGTCGAAGTGGGGTATTTCAGGCCACGACGCAGCATAGTGTTGTGGTGGCGGTTGTGGTACCAGTTAAATGGAACGGCAAACCCATCAATGTAATGATGGACACGGGGGCGGATCCTTCGGTGGTGGACAGATGCACCGTACAAAAGATGAATATTCCTTACAGCACAAAGTACAGTCAAGTGTATGGACTAGGGCGGACAGCGCTTGCGGTCTGTGGTACGGCCTGCGTGGCGATGGATGGTCGACCACTAGAACACGAAATCGAAATACTCGATACTAACAATAGGGTGGTTATATTGGGGCGAAGGTTCCTCGCGCGCTTCAAGAATACTACTTTCGATTGGGAAAACATGGGAGTTAGCCTAGGTGGTTGTTGGAAAACCTCTTTAGCTGCAGCACGCGGGGATACGCGGCGACTAGAGCAGAAATTATGCAGACTGAGATGGGAAAGGAGGGAGATAGCTTGGAGGCCAGGTTCGATATAAACCCGAAACTATCACCGCGAGAAGAGACAGCCATACGTTTTCGCGGAGAACCCGAAGAGCCCGCGCGAAATTGGAACCGCGGAACACGTTATCACTCTTCTGGATGAGCGGCCGATCAGAAGCCGGCCGTTGCGTGTTTCTCCGGAAATTGAGGCGGAGGTATCCAAGCAGATAGATGAAATGCTCGAGAATGGGATCATACGTCCCTCTTCTTCCTCTTGGGCGAGTAGAGTGATCTTAGTGAAGAAAAAGGACGGGACCCATCGATTTGCCGTAGATTTCCGGGATCTCAACGATGTGACGAAGTGAGATGCCTATCCGATGCCGGATACCCGAGATGTTTTCGATCGTATGGGAGGGGCAACTGTATTCTCTACACTGGATGGGGCATCCGCATACTGGAGCGTTCCTGTGAAGGAAAAGCATAGGGAGTTCACTGCGTTTGTTTCAACTCGCGGCCAGTTTGAATTCAACCGCATGCCTTTTGGATTGTCAAACTCACAGGCTACCTATCAGCGAGCGGTAGACCAGGCTCTACGAGGGTGTCCGAATGTACAGGCATTTGTTGATGACACATGTGTCCACTCGCCCAGTTTCGATACGCACCTGGAGCATTTGGATGAGGTTCAGTTGGTTATTCTAAAAATTGAGGATGAAAGAATGGGAGGATTAGGCTTTTGAGTGTACTGATTGCTGGATTGACGGAAAAGATATGCTACGTTGTATTTTAATGACTTCAAGTAGCTGTTTACTCAACAACAAGTCCAAGAATAATACTTCTACCGCCTCTTGTCCCAAAGACACTCAAAGGAAGATACTTAAACTTACCTCTAATTAATATATGTATATATATATATACACCTATATATTTATGTAGTATTCCTTGTCCGTCAACTAAATTATGCCAGCAGTCAGTAATATCATTATTGTGGGGTAGAGGATGTATAATTACACGATATTAAATATATCAAAATGATATTGTGTTAAATTTAATTGTATTAAAAACTCGACTTTATCTTATCCCTGGTCTAAAGTAGTGAAACGGCCTGTATGTAGTAGGCTATGTATTAACACATTCACTTCTCAGTTCTATGCGAAAAACTTTATGATAAAAACACTTTGAAGTGTCCTTGAACGACCTCTGAAAATCACTAAATTTGACCCAAATATAGCCTGTTGCGCAATCATATGATGACTGATCTAAATTTTAACAACGGCTATGGGTGCTTTAACACCATATTTATATATGCTGGTAATACATTCCTAAGCTCTATTGTGCTTTGTTAATGATTTAAGGCAGCTCATATATTTCTTCAACCATCTTCTACTGCATCCCTAGTGCCAAATTCGCAAGTTACTCTGAGGCCTTATTATAGTAAGCTATGACCGCAGGAATGCAACCTCATTCTATTGAAAAATTCTAAAGTTTTCAAATCAATACGTACTAATCTTGGTTCTACACAAAAATCACACCTTAATACCATTTAGAAGTAGCCTTAAAACAGCTTAGAAATTTTCCAAAATCGTGCTTAAAATGACCTATTGCGCAATGATATGATAACTAATCGAAGTTTTGACAACAGATATATGTACTTTGATACCATGTTTATATATGCTGGTAATACATTCTTAATGCCTATTCTGCATGGTTAACGATTTTAAGCTAATCGTGTATTTATCCATTCGGCTACTACTTCATCCCTAGTCCATAATTTTCAGTCTACTGTGAGGCATTATTAGAGTAGGCTATGATCGAACTTAAATCTTAGTGAATACCATTCTTAGTGAATACGACTTATGATCGAACTTATGACTTAAGCACTAAGATCGATCTTAAGTTCTTAGTGAATACGGCCGCTGGGTTTAATTGACTAAAAACTGAAATGAGATAAATTGATATGTATATTCAAAAATAATATGATTGTTAATTTTTAGTTAATTAGCTTCTAGATTTCTGTATTTTATAAAACAGTCGGACTCCATAGGGTTTATTGTATCCGTTTTTCCATTTCTACGACATCCATATCAAAATATTCATTCAAAATCTGTTAAAATGTTATTAACGAATATAAATACAGCCCCAAAGTATCATATTTAGTTATTAATCAATTAAACCCAGCATGCGTTTGATTTCTGACAAACGTCGGGACCATGTTATAAAGCAAATTCCAACAGAAAAAACTGATAGATGCGTGGTCTCAAATTTTTGAAATCTTTCAAAATTTTAAATGCTATCTTAAGGCTCCAATTTCCCGTATTTATACCAACTTATACCAACCAACTTACCAACTTATACCAACACATCCACCTGAACTAAAACAAGCATGGATCCGGGCGCTGCGCCGTGATGTATTGATGACATAAAGATAGTGCGAGTAATTGTATTAAATATCTCATGGAAGCAGCATAGAGGCCACACCCAAAATCCGCAATAAAGTCGAAAAGTTCACCTCAAATCTCGATCCCATCTTCTCTAACTATCTTCCACTTAGCAATCTTTCTTTCATTTCTAAGATAATTGAGAGGGCCGCTTCAATCTAGCTCGTGAATCATCTTGCATTACAGGGTGTATCATAAATGTTGCCGAGTAGTAACAATTTTCATGTAATTACGAATTGTAATAAAACCTTAATCTGAATTCAATTTCGAATGCAGTATCGCAATATACTATATTAAAGCTTACTAAAACATTACTACTTGGCTTTATTTTACTGAATAAATATTTCTCAGAATTTTATTCATCACAGACGCTCCTTAATTTTTTCAGACAATGAATGCCCGATATCACTGTTTAGAAATCCGTAGTCAAGCTATTGGCATGATAATTACTGGTATGACCCAGAAAGATGTTGCTACAAAGCTCGGAGTTAGTTTGAGATCAATCGAACGTTGGTGGCGCAAGCATAAGCTCGGAAAATCTCGAAAAACCGAAATCCATCCTGGAAGGAAATCCAGCGTACAAAAGGCCGCCAAAATTAGAATTTCGAAATCAGTCGGCAAAAGAGGCAAATCTACTAGGAAATTGGCTGAAATAGTGAGCAGAAGGGGCTATCCATAGCATTCTATATACTAAGGCAATGGCACTGACCCAAAAATTAGCACCATGGATTGGTTAAATACTTAAAAACCAATAATTTTGATATTGTAGATATTTCAATTTTCCATCAATTTAGGCATTCACCCACCCTGACAAACTAACTATTATATCAGAACAATTGAAATGAGATATATTATTTGGTTTTTAATGCACATAATCGAATTATTTAATACTTAATACATACAAAATATCAAAAGAATAGTTAATCACAATATTGAGACTTGAGGGACAGACTTGACTTGACTTGAGACCTGAGACTTGAGGCATCATAAGTAGGGATTCCAATCCCGGGATTTCGGGATTGATATTTTTCTAATCCCGGGATTCAATATCTTTCCAATCCCGGGATCCCGGGATTTTTCGGGATTGTATTTTGCAGCAAAATTTATTTTAATTTTAATTCGGAAAATTTAGAGAAGGAAGATATCATTTAATTCTTGACAAACACAACACATAATATTCTGATTTTATGATAAGCTATTATAAATATGAATACCTATTTCCTATTGTTCCTTATTATGCAAAGAGTATTTAATGTTGTGTCGCTCAGACGGCTCCTGAACTTATTGCAGAAATAGGCGCATGATGAGAAGATTCTCTCTGATTCAACAGAAGTAGGCGGTACTGTAAGCAACATCTGGTATACCTTTTCCAGCAATATCCCTCTTTTGCCTGTATGTTCCGCTATGTTCAACTCGAATTTCAATGAAGACAATAAAGAGTCATCAGACGATTGTAGTTCCTTTGGTGTCTCTAAGGAAGCATCAATGGCCAATTGTAACTTCATTGCTACAGGCAGTGTTTCTATGTCATTAAGATATTTATCTGAATTAGAGTTCACTTGATTCATTTCATTATCGGTCTTATTGTCTAGATCCTGGTACTGGCTCATCCTGGATAGCAGGGTACCACAAAATTCCCTTACAACAGTCTTTTTTTCTAATTTTGCCAAAGGGTTGTGTCAGTATGCTGTTATTATTGAAGCTTCGATGTAGCGTTCCTGAATACTTCTTCGAGTGATTGCTTTAATTATCCTGTTATTGTACACTGAAGGAGGGTAATTTTGCATTTCATTAAGTAAAATTTTATCGTAGCTTCTGCAGTGATAAAATTTGCATCTCTTCTACATAAAGCCTCAACTGCTATCTTGATAGGGCCCAATGATCGTACAATACGTGAAATTTGGCCAAACTCCTCATCACTTATTTTAATATCAGAATTCAGGTCAAGAAGGGCCTTTTGAACTGGTATCTGTATCTTAACAATCCTCTCAAGCATATTCAAGAGTGAACTCCAGCGAGTTTTGCAATCAAGGATCAGCTGCAAACCATTCGATTGTTTTTCTTTAACATAATTCTGCAAAATCTCGTTTTTAAGAGGAGAATGCTTGAATAGTTTTGCAACTCGACGAACTTTTTTGACTATGCTAGAAATGTCAAGATTTAACGCCATAGCATTTTCCTCCTCAGGACTGACAATAGTTAATCCATCTGAATCTTCCATTTCATCTATTACTTCATCAATTTCACATTCGTCAGTTTCACTTTCACTTGAATAGTGGGATACTTTCTCAGGACAGACAGTATTTTTTTGATAAAATACGTCATGAATTACGAGTTGAAGCCCGTGGGCATAGCACAATTGATGGAGGGGTTGAATTGATCGACCGAATTTTTGCATCATAGAGCAGCCATCAGTTGTAACAGCAATAATATCAGTCTCAAACACTATCCCAAATTCATCCAAATTATTAGATACTGCATCAACACATCTCTCTGCTGTAAAACTTCCAAGGATTCTTGCTAATCCTAAATTCCAAAAATATTGAATGCCATGTATATTTATGTTTAAGTACCTCTTATTTTTCAACGAGGTCCATTCATCCAGTGTAAGGCTGAACTTCTCACCTTTTGATTTTCTAAAGCGTAAATCATGTTTTATTCTTTCAAATACATACTTTCCGTACTTGACTCATGTTCTCTTATGGTTGTTGCTGACTTTGGTAAAGAATAACCCTGGGCAGTTAGAGAATTCCTTAGGTCCATTGAAGTAATAAAAATTTTGAAAGGAAGGCCATCGTATGCAGTCATCCTCGCAAGCACTGCTGGGAGAGTGGTATCGTTGACAAACTGTTCGATTGTAGTGATTTTTGGACGTTTTTCTAGGGAATCTTCTTGACTAGTTTCAGAATTCTTGCGTTTTACTAAAACATCACATTCATGGATCGACTTGAGATGGACATGCAATCCTTTGGTTGACCCGCCATCGCACTTTAATACTTTTTTTGCATACTTTGCATTGTGCAAACTTGCCACATAATGAACGAAGAAAATGTTTCCAGACTTCAGCACCGACAAAATCTTTGAAAACAAGGGATGTTTTTTCTGCCATGAAGATATGAGATAATCGTAATATTTGATTATTTATTATTGTAGAAAGTATTTATAGATAGATAGTAATACAGTACATACTTGTAAATCGTATTGTTGTTATTTGACACTGAATAGTGTATTTGTAAGTTACCTTTGTAAATAGGATTTGTTTCCAAGTAGTGTTGATTGGTAATTATAAGGAAATTGTTCAATTGTTTAAACATAGAGTAGACATAACACTAAAGTTTCGGGATCCCGTGATTGAGAAGGTAATCCCGGGATTGAAACATCGGGATCGGGATTAGAAAACCAATCCCGGGATTGAATCCCGGAGATAAAATGGACCGGGATTGTATTCCCTATTTCCAAAGCATAATTCCTGCCAACTACGGCGCCTCTTCCACTTGCCACTTGCCATTAGCATTATATATAATGAGAACAAGTGGAACTTGGTGGCTTAAGTGATATCAATTTACGTTGAGGCATATTTGGTTTAGAGAAAATATCAAAGCTAATTAATTCGGTTCAATGTGATCCTAGGCGGCCTTTGGCCGCCTAGGATCATATTGCTTAATTTAAGGTAGATAATATCCCTAAATAATTATATCTATTGTTAAAATCGATATCACTCGAAAAATCACCAAATTTGTCAATTTTACAATTTTTGATGCATAATGATGACGTAATAACAGAGTGATGAGTAATTATTTTTGATGATCGTTGTATCATATGTGAGATATATTAATATACACATTCTATTAAAATTTAGCCTTTTATCACCTAAAATTGCTGAGTTATAGTCGAAAAACTGAAATTTCTAATTATAAAAAAGGTGACAATGACTTCCTAATTCTATAATGAGTCGACATTATCGTCTGAAGTCAGAACTTGGTTCCATAGCGAAAAGACTCCCACATATATATATATATATATAAACAAATAAACAATAATCGAGTTTTAATGGTAAGGATGCAGAACAATATTGTGTTTGATTTTTGTCATGCCTCTGATTGGATTCCCATATAACTTATATTTAAATCCACTACTTCACTAATACAATCAAATGTTAGATTCTTCATTCGTTTTTCTTTGTTAAACAATCGCTCACACACATTTGGCAAAACTGGTGTTCACACCCGAGAGAAAAATGACCTACCCTGCCACAATTGAAACATTTCTGTTTCGGTTTTGGGAAAGATAGCTTGTAACCTCTCCGGTGTCGTTGATATCGGTTGAGTTTATAGCCAGTACACTTCATATCCCACAACTGAAATGTTTTGGTTGTGGTAGAGCAGGCTTGTCAAACTGGTGGCTCGCGGGCCATTTATGGCCAGCAGGTTGCTCAGAGGTGACCCGCCAGCCAGTTGTGAAAAAATATCTGGAATATGATATCATTTATGAATGAAACCTAACCAGTTTTGATAGATGTTAATGTGATTCACTTGTTATATTTTCATTGTTTTGCCAACACACTATAACATTCTCTAAGAGCTTTAAATATAAAGAACAGAATATTTGCTTGAATAATTCAAAAACATTTTGTATCTCCTCATCCTTCAATGCATTATACACGAATGACTAATTTGGCGAAAGCAAATAAACGAAAGAGGATAGTCGTCATTTTCAAAAGGAATGTATCTTAAAGTATTTGTTTGTTGAATCATATGGGAGGCCTACTTGCCTGATCTGCCAAGAGGTTTTGAGAGTGATGAAAGATTACAACCTGAAGCGGCAATATGACACTACTCAACTACTCAACTCTCCATTTTCATACGTGGGATAACCGACTACTTTGAAATCCATGAATATTTTCTTGGACTAGCTGGCCTTAATGATTGTACCAGGGGTATTGATGTGACTGAAGCTGTTATAAAAGTGGTTGCTAGAGAATTCTCAATGTATCATGGAAGAAACTAGCAGATATCACGACAGACGGAGCACTAGCGATGATCAAAAAAGAGAATGGCGCAGCGGCTCTTATCAAGAAATATGTTCATCGAGATCACTCCAAGCAAGATTATCAGTGTTCATTGTATCATCCACCAGAAAGTGCGCTGTAGGAAAACAATGAAAATGACTCATGTAATGGAACTGTTGTAAGGATTGTATACGAAATTCGATCAAAGGGATTGAAGCATCGGCAATTTCAAGCATTATTTTCTTTGATGAAGATAACAAAGTCAAAACTTCGATCACGACCTACAGATGGTCATCTTGATTCCTCCCTCTGACTAGCGATTTCGTCCATCTCCAAATCTAGATGAGCTCGTGAAAGAGAAATGCTGCAAAATAAGCGGACAAAAGTGAAAAGTTGATTTATTAGCTTGATCAGTTGTTTTCATTTCAACATGGCCCGGGGAAGAACTGGAGTTATGAAATTGGCCCACTATCCGATTCGAGTTTCACACATGTGGTAGAGCATAAAGAAGACGTAGATCTTAAGAAGAGCCTCTAAAAGATAACATTTGGTAAAATGTTTGGAATTTAAAATTTTCTAAATACAGTCGACTCCGCTTAATAAGGCCACTGTTTAATCGGGTCAGCCCCTTAATCGGGCCACTTTTGGCAGGACCGGATTAGCTCCCACACATAGAAGCTAATATAAAATATTTTCGGTTAATAGGGTCCTCCGCTTAATCGGGGCAAAATGTCCTCTGACCGATGTTGCCCTATGCGGAGTCGACTGTACTTCGTTTTGGTCAAAGAATATGTCTAACCTTGTCAATATCCACCCGAAAAGCTGTACCAAATTGGTCACAAGGATCAACAAGTTGGACGTGCTTTTTACAAAATTTCTAACCTTCATTCGTTCGTTGATGAATTCTCAATGAGTTTAGAAGATATCTTGGTTTTGCGAGTTTTAAAGTTAATTTCCTCTCAGATTTTTGTTGTGTTAGAACAATAAAACAATATAACCAGTCATCTGAGAGCTGAAATGATTCTGCATGTATTGCCTTGAACATAAGTTAAAAAGAGAGAGCTATAAGATGTTAATCGTGAACACATAGCTCCCCAAAAGATATTGATGCATGCAAAACCGTTTTAGGCTTGTATGTCTAGTTTTTGATTTACACAATCTTGAAGTAGTTTTCCTGTTTTCTGCTAAAAATATTTAATGATAGACTCCCCTCCACTCTGTATAAAGTTTAGAAAATACCTTAAGAACAAGTGCTTCCAAAACTGAAAATATATAGTTTGCCATATTTGCTACCCTATAGGATCAAAAGGAAGTTAAAAGGACAAACATTTGTAAAATGTATATGGGGTTTGAAAAAAGATTTCTAAAAAAAACAGAAAAACATCCGTTTTTTTGTAAATCAAAAATAAAATAACCTTGTTGGACGATATCGAAAATCGAATGGTCATGCGTTTCTCGCATAACGATAAGAAGCAACTATTGAAATTTTCAGCCTTTTATCTCAAACCAATTTTGACCTTTTTTATTCTAAAGACGTTCAATTCTAAAAATTTGTCCCGAGTCCCGAGATATAAAGCTTTGAGTCTAAATTGTTAAAAACAATGTCAAATGAGACATTAAGCATTAAAATATCATTACAGGAATGATTTTAACATATTCCAAACCAAAAAGCACTATATTTAAAAAACTTGAGCTCCAGAATAATCAAAAGTATCTCTCATTATACTCAAATTGCGACAGGAGTCCTGAACAGCAAGATTCAATGAGTGAGACAGACAATGTACATAGACAGTTTGGTGCTCTAGTTGTTTAATCTGTGTTGCAACGCCCGAATGTATTCCAGCCATATTGGCCGCAACGTCATAGCATTGGCCTCGACAGTTACAAAATGATAGTCCGGAGCGAATTAAACAAGTCAATTGATCAGCATTGGTTCTGTCTGGAATAAAGACCAATACAATCTTCAAATACTTATATGTATCTGGTGAGACGTACCGCAGGCAGATTACGAGCTAAAACAATTGTAAATTAAGTTGATTGAAATAGTCCGCCTCCCAAATAATTTGAGAGTACGTGAATACGTTTACGTATATATTACGTAGAATATTATCAGTACTTGTACAAGTACTATATAAATAAATAGTTATTACCTGCTCAGTAAATGATGCATCCACTGTCTCGTCAGCACTTATGCTAAGCCACGTACTAGCATATACTTCTTTCAAAATCGATCTCAGGACTTCCTGCGACATGATTTTAAGCATCTCATTTTGTATTTCGTGGGATATAAAAGATTTTTTCCTTTATAACTAATCTTTCAACTCATCAGAATCATTTCCTCAAAGCTGTAATAATCGGTAACAGTTTCCGCTGCCCTCTTCGTGGCCACGTAAAGGCATTGCTTGACGTGCTAAGTATTCAATCTATATAAACAGCTTTTAGAGACAAATTATTGCCAATTCTTGATCAGAAGATATTTGGTGAAAAGGTTGAGTTCTTTTAACGCTTGTACCTTTCACATGATAATTCCACTTATTATTGCTTCCTTCTGGTAGGCACTTTTACAATGATGTTGAAAAGCTCTCGTTGCATCTTTCCAATTATTGAAACCATTGGTTATAAAAGCGCTTTCTTTACTATTTAATGAGTTAAATTGGTTAAAAGAGTTCACATTTCAGCATATTATACAATAAGCCTTGTCATTTTGGGGATTCCCAGCGAAAATTTTAACCGCAAATTGCTCAGAGGTCCTATGTCCGATGGATCTAGGAATGAAATAGGTTTTAGAGGGCCTCATATTTCACCAGTGTTACCAATCTCAAGTTTCTAGCTCTAGTTTTTGTGCAATTCGCAAAATGCACGTAATGATGCTGATTTAGCATATATTGAAACTCGTATGAGTAGGTGCACATCTACATTTATGTTTGCAGCTTCACAAAATATTTCAGGGTGATATCTTTTAAACTCTGCGGCCGTATTCACTAAGAACTTAAGATCGAACTTAAGATCGATCTTAGTACTTAAGTCTTGAGTTCGATCTTAAGTCGTATTCACTAAGATTTAAGTTCGATCTTAAGACCGAACTTAAGACCGAACTTTAAGCAACCTAGGGAGGTGTCTTAAGTATTGGAATTGATTCGATTTTCACTAATTACCCCATGAATGTTATTCAAACTTACTTCTATCGAACATTGAATCTACCTTGATTGATATTAGACTTCAAATAAAATTTAAATATTTTAATTTCCCTTTTTGTGTGTAACATGCAAAATGTATCACATGCTATATTCGTGGCGAATTCTTCTTGGATTTGTAGTATGAATAAACAAACATACATTCTTTGATCATATAATCATACACTCATTCTAATATGCACAATTATTGAGACAGGCTTTATATATTGATTCACATGAATAATCACTTTGATCCTATTTTCCTATTCACAATGATTTTTCCAACAGTATCTGACGTTTCAATCTATAATAGTCCCTCTGCTCTTCTATCAACCTGCTGTAATGGTAATAAGTCTGCAGCCTTCAAGAGTTCGACCGAATAATCTTGCTCATCAACAGTTCGCCTTCTCTTCCGACTTTTCTTTGATGGCTTACCAGTATATATTGCCGGGATTTCAACTTCTGGAGACTCTAAAATTGGAGTATCTTCAAATTCAACGGGACCTGCAGCTGATACTGTTGATGCTATTGGAATTTCGTTGTTCTCAGCTGGTGCTTTGAAAAAGATCTGCAGCACCTGTAATTCCGCTAAAAGCAAGGGTGTTTTGAAACATCTGTGTTACCCGATCTGCAGAGTCAGAAATACTTCTATCTGCTGATATAATTGCATGTCCTCGTCTTCTACCTGCCCAGCAGTGTTTGTACCCCTCCAGTCTTTCTGGCTTCCTGTTTTTGTCAGCAGAATTTCCTGAGCCTCTCAAAATCTCACCTGCTGACTCAATTTCATTAATAAGACTGCACTCTTCTTCTCTGGTCCAATTTGCTTTGCGGGATTTGTCCATTTGGTTTGGTATTGTTAATGCAAGTACTCAGCAGCAATTTATATACACGGGAGGACGCCGACTTACCATAACCACTAATGACACCAATTATTTCGTAACACCAAATGACGCAGAAATTTTAACGTCGATAGAGTTAAATTTATTGTTTTTCTCATATCCGTGTTTATATTTTGTCTTAGAGAGGTTTTCATGTTACAATATATAAAGACACTTGTCGTTTATATGTTTTGTTCAATATAATATTATGAATTCATGAGGTACAGCTTATGCTCTTTGATAGCTCTTCCTTTGATATTGACAAGTGTAGAATAATTATAGATTACATACATAAAACATTGAATTTTCATATTAGAATTCAAAGTTAAACAAGGATTTCACCACAGATATTGTAAGAGACTCACCAGCAGGCATTCCAGGCGGTACAACTACACAGATAAAAGCTATGTCTTACAGGAGTGGGTTAATCAATATTCTTTGCTCCTAATATTGACATTAATTGCCCCAATTTTGCTCAAAAAGAAGAAATATAGTTTATTTTCACTAGATCAATAATAAATGACCACTTACCATTACTAATATTATACTTTAGTTTTGTATTTGATTAGTATAATGCTATATTCTAATCATATTAACCCTAACGTTATTTCTAAGTTCTATCTTAAGATCGATCTTAAGACTTAAGATTGATCTTAGTGCTTAAGATCTTAGTGAATACGGCTGCTGGTCTGTGCACCATTTACGGCCGGCCGGCCCTACACCAACACTAATTTAGTACTGTGCTACTATATTATTATTTTAGATCATAGATCCAATATAATAATATAGGAAGCACACGAAAAATCGATGGAATGTACTAGTAAACTTGTTTTTTTAAATTATAAAGAGTAAGAATAAACCGATTAGTAAGGATAACCCGGTGTCAGAAAAAAACGTTGAAAATTATTTATAAAAACGAATTAATTAATATCTGCAGGGAAAATTAGCAAGAATAAACCGATAGTAAGGATAACCCGGTGTAGGAAAAAACGGTTACGACTGTATATAAACATGATATCAGGACATTTTCCGTTGTTCAAATTTCGATTAGTCATCATATTATTGCACAATAGGTCATTTTAAAGACGATTTTAATGACTTCCTTAGCTGTTTTAAGCCTCCGAGGTGTTATTAACGTGTGACTTTTATGTAGAAACAAGATTCCTACTAGTTGATTTAAAATTTTAGAATTTTTAAATGAAATTGTATTACATTCCTGCGTTTTTATAGTAAAGCATTTGGTTAGTTTGAGCCATATCCTGCGAACTGTCATAACTATTCAAAATTTGATCGTTTTTGATAGTCAATAAGTTTATTCCTATTTGATGATGTTACAATTTGAGCTTATAAATTCACATACTATTTTTTGAGTTAATTCTGGTAATTCTTTATTTTTGTTACATTTTAAAATCGAACCATAACTCAAAATTCATTAAATTAGAAAGTTCCATTTATAATATTGTAGCTATTGCACCAAGGTTGTGTCAAACTCAATGATTTGAATTATTTTTTTGTAATATTGCATCTGATCATTTACATAAAACACACCAGATCAATCAATTCAATCATTTGCGCTTATTCAAATCGTTCAGCTCATTCATTTTAATTATTCAATTCAATTCAATTCAAATCAATCAATTCGATTCAATTCAATTCAATTCAAATCAATTCAATTCAATTTAATTCAATTTAGATACCGTAGATAATTTTTAGCCCCATTTAGCATTTAGCCCCTGAAGAAAAATAAATGTTTCACAATACATATGCAAGAGAGCTTTCGATAAATATAACCGCACGAGTGAACCAAAAAATTTAGAACCTTCTTTTTGGAGGGGGATGGTTCGAGGGCCGGCAACTATTCGAGTATATACAGTCATTCAAATAAAAATCAATTCAAATAACTCGAATCAATTATAATCAATTCAAATCAAATCAATTCAATCAAATCAATTCAACTCAATTCAATTCAATATAATTCAATTCAATTAATTTAAATGAAATTTTAGATAATTCAGATCATTTTATTTTATTCAATGACAACATTCAGATCAATCAACTCAATTATTTCTTATTAACCAACTCAATCAAATCAAATCAAAAAATGAAGTTTTTTTCAAATCAAATTGATTTGACTCAACCTTGTATTGCACTTTTCAAGACATACCCCTAACTGACCCAAACACGTTTCCACAGCAACGTTGACTGGAATGTAGCAATATTCCATGAAAAACATATTAACCCGTTCACATCTCAGTTTTTTGTGAAACTTTTATGATAAAAACACTTCGAAGTGCTCCTAAACGTCCTCTGAAAATCACCAAATTTGTCACAAATATATCACAAATATGTATTGCGCAACCATATGGTGACTAATCTAAATTTTAACGACGGATATGTGTACTTTGACACCATATTTATTTATGCTGGTAATATATTCTAAAGCTATATTGTGCTTTGTTAATGATTTAAGGCAGCTCATGTATTAGTTCAACTATCTCCTACCGCATCCCTAGTCCCAAATCCGCAAGTTACTGTGAGGCGTTATATACATTAGGCCAAGGGTGCTCAAACGGTGGCCCGCGAGACCATTCGCTGTGGCCCGCGGATAATTCGTCGCTTGATTTCATTATTCATATATATACAGTAGATTGACGTGCTTCAATCGTCAGATAATAATTGTTTTTTCTAAACACCGTATAGAAATAATATAGATACTCTACAAATGCATCAATGTTCCTAGTATGAATACAGTATTTGGTAACTATAGTTGCATTTACGAATTCTATCAATTATTAGAGCTTCACAAGTATAACCTAGGAGGCAGAACCTAAATAGAAATGGCGAGTTCTAGCAGAAAACGAGATTACAGTGAAGTATCTCGCAGTTTCAATGAAAAATGGACAGATCTATATTTTTTGTCGAGAGTAATGGAAAGCCTGTTTGTTTAATATGCGGAGAAGCAATGTCTGCTATCAAGGAATACAATTTAAAAAGACACTACGATACTAAGCATGCAGCCATGTATGCTAGTCTCCAAGGTCAAACACGTACAGACAAACAAAATCGTTTAAGGAAATCTCTAATAACACAGCAATCAATTTTTAAGAAAGTAGCTACGGAAGCTGATGACTGTGTTAAAGCTAGTTATGTCATTGCTCAAAAAATTGCCAAAAAGTCAAAACCATTTTCCGATGGAGAATTTGTAAAAGAGTGTCTCGTGTCAGCAGCTGAATGTGTTTGCCCAAAAAATATTGACAATTTCAAAAATGTATCTCTATCTCGAGCTACTGTCACTAGAAGAGTGGAAGAATTGGCTATGAATGTCGAGGAAACGTTGAGAACTAAATTACATACATGTATGTTCTACTCATTGGCTTTGGATGAAAGTACTGATCAAACTGACACTGCACAACTAGCTGTTTTCGTTCGAGGAATTGATCAAAAATTCCATATTTTTGAAGAACTGCTTGCATTGTGCCCTTTGAAAGGAAGAACAAGGGGTACAGACATTCTGGAAGCGTTGAAAACGGCTCTTATTAGGTACGGCTTAAGTTTGAAAAATCTTGCTGGAGTGGCGACTGATGGAGCTCCTAGTATGGTTGGAAAAAAAGCCGGGGTGGTAGCTCTTTTGAAAGAAGAGGAAGGAGTGGACTCTGAAAGATTCACGAGCTACCACTGCATAATCCATCAAGAAAACTTGTGCGCGAAATCTCTCCGCTTTGAGCAAGTTATGAGGGTAATCGCGGACATTGTGAACTTCATCCGAGCAAGAGGTTTGAACCATCGACAGTTCCAAAATTTTCTTCGAACTGAATGGGAAGCTGAATATGGCGATGTTGTGTATTATTCTGATGTGCGATGGTTAAGTCGTTCAAAAGTACTAACGAGGATTTTCGAGTTAAGAGATGCTATCAAATCGTTTATGACAGAAAAAAGAAAACCAGTGCCCGAGTTCAACGATCCAAAGTGGCTTGCTGATTTCGCTTTTCTTACTGATATTTCATCGCATTTGAATGACCTCAACTTGAAGCTTCAGTACAAAGATCAATTGGTCCATGTCCTTTTCAACCACGTGAAAGCGTTCGAGATGAAGTTACATCTTTTCAAAAGTCAGCTTCAAGAAAAGGTTTTGATTCATTTTCAAGCAATGTCAAAACTGCAATGCGCAGAATACGCTCCAGAATATGTAACTTCGATATGTCAACTCCAGACTGAATTCCAAGAGAGGTTTCCAGATTTTCGCTCCCGTGAATGTAACCTGAAAATTGCTACTAATCCCTTCTCTGTGAATGTGATGGAAGAGGTAGCGGGAGAATTTCAAATGGAGCTCATTGAGCTTCAGTGTGACGAGAACATTAAAACGAAGTTCGCTGATACGCCACTGCTACAATTTTATAAAACATGTGTATCAGCGGAAAATTTTCCCATATTGACAACGCACGCAGCAAAAATATTTTCGCTCTTTGGAAACACATATTTATGTGAGCAGATGTTCTCCCGCATGAAGCATACAAAATCCACAATTAGATCAACCATCACTGATTCACATTTGGAGCAGTGTCTTCGTCTAGCAACGACTGATATAGAAGCAGATATTGATTTATTAGTTAAATCCAAGCAACATCATCACTCTCATTAGCGAAATTTCGTAGTTTAGGTAGATTTTTCTACAATGTTATTCTACTACTAATACTATGAACATTATATAGTATACCCCAAATCTAGGTTTAGTACTATTGTCCACTTGCTAGAAAACAAGCTGAGTTCAAAAGAGACATCAAATGATTCGAATCCATTCAAAAGATTATAATTTAAGTCAATAACCTGAATTTACAAGTAGAATCCATTGTTAATGCAATATGAGGTCAAATAGTATAGCTTGAAAATTGATTAAACTAAAGCCAGAGGCGATCTATGATTTGTGGTCCGTAAGGCGGAGCCTAATTTTTAAAGTGGCCCGTAGATTTAAAAGTTTGAGCACCCCTGTGCTAATATTTCTATGTTATATAAGCCTGTGATCATTACTAGTCCTTAAAAATTCTTCAAATTTAATACATTACTGTATGGAAGAGAAAATTGTCATTTTTGAGATTTGGAAACACTTTAAACCTACATGTAGGAAGCTTTCGGAGTGTAGAATCTGTAGGATGGTTATCAAATGCGATGGAGGAGCGACAAAAGGTTTGCGTATACATTTAGAAATGATCCACCAGGTATATTGTAAAAACGGAATAATTTGGCAACAATACCTGATAATATACTAATTCCTAAGTGTATTCCTGTAGAAATTCAATTGAAATTTCAAAATATGAAATCAAGTGATTTTTTATGTAAACAAGCGTGATTCGCTTGCCTGCTTGTTTACAAAAAAGATTCTCGACACAACAACCAGTTTGAGGCGTTTCTTCCTTGATCATCACGTTTAAGATGTTAATTATTTAGTTTCCGTGATTATTACTCTTGTTCAATGATATACTACATGGGAAATCGGAATTAGACCCAAGGTTGAAGTAGGAATAAGCCCTAAAATTGAAGTAGGAATAAGCCCTAAAATTGAAGTAGGAATAAGCCCTAAAATTGAAGTAGGAATAAGACCTAAAATTGGGGGAAAAACGAAAGTGAGCATTTTAGGTTTGAAATAGTGTTTAATTGATTGTGAAAGTTGCATTTTATTCGTAAGGGGGCATTATTTGACATTTTAAGCCGTAATCCTACTTAGTAGTTTTAGGACTTATCCCGCGACTCTACTACATACTTAATTGTTTGAATTGAAAATGTTTCATTTAAATTGGATGCTTAAAATACTAAAATACAAAGGAATCACCGTACTTAGTATGTTATCATTTAAATAATTGATTCCAGCGTTAAAATAAATCAATTCATGCGAGACATCTGTATTGAAGAACTATTAACTAATCCTGAGCAACATACTGACAACACACACAAAGCATAGAATGTCAATGGGGTTGTGTAAAGAAAAGGCTGAGGAGAGGACAGACAACCAATCCTGAACTCCTAGAAACGCACCTTATCGAATCTTGTTGTAAACGAAAAAAACAAAGCAAACGTCTCAACAAATTGTTTCAGCCATTAGAAAATATTATCCAGTTGTCTGAGATTAGACATGTGCATTTGTTATCATTACAATTATTTTAGAATTACTACATTTATCTTATATAACTTCCTATTTACTATATGCAATGATTGAAATAGAACAATGATACAATGTATTTTAGAATGTTGGTTCTTGGTTGGAAACCACTTTAATTCAAAACTTCAATTGTTTGTGAAAACATTCCCTTTAAAATTGAAGTTTAAATTTTTTTATAATATATTGATATTGAAAG
Source organism: Aphrocallistes beatrix (assembly GCA_963281255.1). Lineage (NCBI taxonomy): Eukaryota > Metazoa > Porifera > Hexactinellida > Sceptrulophora > Aphrocallistidae > Aphrocallistes > Aphrocallistes beatrix. The sequence goes on from OY725490.1 coordinate 4,887,357, forward strand.
TACAATCCTCTATTTAAAAGGATAGCACATACGTATACAGGGTGACAAATAAGTTCTGTCCCATAGTTTAATGTAGTCTATTCTTTACTAACCAACCAAGTCAAGTAATATTGCTGTAACATCAGTTACTATGTTTATTGTAATCATATTTCTAAGTTATTTCAACAATCGGAACCAATTAAAAATTTTTTGGAATCATGGAAGAAGACAGGGCGGCTATTATTAAATTTTACCTTCAAGGGAAAAGTCCGAGCGAAATATTGAAATTTATGGATTTTCTCAAAACGCTCAAAACGCAATCCTCTGGAATTTTCTATATGGTCAATATTGGAGACAAATGCTTGCTCTACCAGCCACAAGAGTATCGAGTCTCTAGAAAGCTCTCTTTGCAGAGAATGGGAGAAAGTTCCACAGGAAACGATGCGTATCGCTGTTGAATCCGTTCCTAAGCGACTGAGGGCCGTTGTCTAAAACAAGGGAGGCTACATTGAACAGCTAAATTTGTAATAAATCTGTAGTATGTACTATGATAACTTTCAGCAAAATTACAAGTTAATATCTCGTCTTATGATAAAGTTACATATGTATAACAATTTTTAAATGGGACAGAACTTATTTGTCACTCTGTACATACATTATGTCAATACACCAGCAGGAGGGGCCCGTGTTCATTAAGAAGTTAAGTAACCTAATATTAGTGATTCTAGGAAAATATAAAATGTAGTTTTCTATTGAAAAGTCTAAATGTTAATATTTAGATGAATTTCCAATTCAAATTATAATTCTTGCAGGTTTCTCACATTTTTGGGAAGAAATCACAAAATTAGTCAATTTTTAAAAAAAGAATTGACCTTAATACACTTGTGAATAATATTTATAAAATTTCCAGAATATACCTTCGTCTAAACCCTAAGATCCTCTCCCTATAATACGTACAAGGACCCATTGATAAATTAAGCAAAATGCATTCCTAGTGTCAACTACTTGTGGACTAATAATCAATTGAGCATGTTGATTTTTTTCCTCGCTTAAGGAACTTACTAGTTACCATACAAGAAAGTCTTTGACATGTGTTTCTCCCAAAGTGGACTTTTTTAAATTGTTTAAAATATGTCTCTTGGGTATATTTTACATTCAGTATACGTTGCCCCTCCGATAATTCACCGTTTAATTGAAATCAATTGATGATATATTACAAAGTAATACATATATCATATTATCTATAAGATAAAAGATTCGATATAATTCAGAAATAAGGTAATTGATGCAATACATATGATGAAAAGCTGGATTTGGAAAAACATTCAAAGTGAATTTACGAAATTTAATAAATGGTGGAATTCGATTAAGCGCAGGGGATCGGAAAAGTACACAAATTATTAAGGGGAGAGGGTGTTTTTACGGGTCCATATAGTAAACATTTGACAAAAAACAAAGCGGTATGTGCAAATCTTGATACTAACCTGGAACTTGGCAGTTACTTTAGAGCATTTGAATTGCTATAAAAAGGAAGCCACTCTAGAGTTCATCCTTGACTCAGAACTTTTGATATTTTAATGACTCTCTGTATTATAATTTAGGGAAATTTCTGAAAATACACAACTTTCGCTAAAGAAATTTAACAAAAGCTCTCAAAGGGGGGATTTGGGATACCAAAATCACATGGAGCAAAAACCTGCAAAGGGATCAGGGGAATCAATATACAGCAGCTCTCTCAACTTTCAAGATCTCGTTGTTGTTTCTTACGATTTTAGAACCACTGTTCTTAATAGTAGATTCCAATATCTCACAATCTAGAATCACTGTCATAATACAATTTTTCCATATCTTACGATTTGTCACTTGCCATCCATGATTTAGTGAAATTACAGGTTGAGAGGCCTGGATACATTAGACCTTCGATTATTCAAACAGTTCGAGCACCACTTAGTCTATAAATATTTTTCGTCAAATTTGAAAAGTAATGCGCTGGAAAAATTTTTGCAGAGGTGAGATAATTTCGTTAGATCTTCGAACTTCGAGACTCATCATTTGATACCGACATGCTAGTTTTCATAACTCTACGAATGGCAAATTCTTCAATCAATTCGATTAAAAATCAAAGAAAATGATATAGTGTACAGACTGTGAGTGCAGCTCCATTCAGAAGATTGTAGGGCATCGGTATAATATACAGGCTTAATTGAGTTTTAAACAATTATTTCATTTCAGCCAACCAAATCTCAAGTTTAGTATGTGTGATTCTAACTCGTTTATGCGCATAGAGTTAGGTATAATCCATTATTAATCCGTTACATTGAATTATATAGTAAATAACTATTACAATTTCAATGAGCAGCGCATTTTGTCGCATTTTAGGCGAAGTGTGAAAACTTGAATAATATTCAGATCAGGTTAGACAATCTGAGTTGTTTATATTCATGGAGTTCAGTGTAATCCCTATTAGTCAATGAAATTAAAATCAACTGTAATGTCAAATCTTTGGATTCTGATTGGCAAATACATTTGACACTTTTGGGAAAAAGTTATGAAGATTTTCCAAATTTTGAACCATATTTAAATACCCACCATATAAGGAAAATATGGTCCAGCTTTGTGCAATTTGGTCTAAGAGAATTTGTAGCGAGAAGCCGTCGTAGGGAGGGATGGCCGATCATGACAGAATGAATCTCGTATACTAGGAACTCACTAAAATCCTGGCGTTTTAATATACAAGATTTGGACACTCTAACCAGTTCAGGATATCCCATTTTCTACAATTTATAATTTGGCTAATAAAAGAATTTAGTGCCATTTCCTGATTTCTATTCTATGATATTCATTATCAGTTGATTTGTTATCCGTATGATATCAAAATAATATTTCTCAATTGATATAATACAAGCGCGCTTCGCTTGCTTGCGCTGCGCGGCTGGTGGACACTTCGTGTCCGCAGGAGGCTCCCTTCGATCGCCTGGAGGTGACATTGGTTAATTAAACGGGAGATATCATATCTAAATGTGCCCATCTTAGTTTTAAAATCGATATCACTCGAAAAATCACCAAATTTGTCAATTTTTAAAATTTGATGAGTAATGATGACGTCATAACAAAGTGATGAGTCATCATTTTTTGGTGTTAGTTGCATCATATGTGACGCATGTTAGTATACAGATTCTATTAAAATTTCAGCATTCTATCTCCTATAATGGCTGAGTTATGCTCGAATAACTGTATTGCTTAACTTTTAAAAATGTGACAATGACGTCATAATTCCATGATGAGTCGACATTTTTGTCTGAGCTCAGAACTTACTGGAGCCATAGCCAAAAGACTCCCACATGCCAAAAATCAGCTTTCTGGGCCTGACAGTTTCTTCAATCAATTCGTTACAGAGATACATATATATACACACATACATATATATAGATTAATCGAGTTTTAATAGTAAGGATGATACAGTGCTCAACAAACCCTAATTTACACCTGGGATTTTTCTATTCATAGCAACTACCTCAAACTTGTATGGCCTCCCTACTAAAAATAGCATAAAACGGAAAAGATGCAGCAAAATTCGTAGACAACGAAGTTAAGCCACCAAATTCCCGAGCGTGGTGGCTAACTAAGTCATCAAATTTTATTAAGTACCGAATATTTAACTAGCGTTTTGGAATTTGGTGGCTACTATTGGTCACCAGAAAAAGTAAATAGTGGTTAAGATAGCCACCACCAAATTTCCAATTGAGGCGAGCACTGATATGTTATCATCTTTCTCGAAATAAATGGATTTCCGCATTCTAAAGAATATCGAGAAATTCCTAGATTGAGTTGCATATTTTTTAGACTCCGCAAATGCATAGAAAGCGCGGGATATTCATAATATTTGTAATATTCGACAATAAATGGGCTACAACTGAATTTGCCGTCCATATCCCATATAAATGAGTAATTCGAATGTGGAGAATTGGAATTTGAAGTTAAATTAAGCCTATCTCTTGCATATTACTAAATCCTTTGATTCAATAAATAGTTAAATATTTGTATGAAAATTTTGGGGTGTTGGAATACTTTTGTCTAGGAAGTGTAGTAGAACTAGGATATTACTTAAGTACATATGGGAAGGAATATATACAACGTACAATCCCTAAATATGTACAAATCGAGTTTGCACTACATAGAGATCCATAATGTAGATAGATTTGCGTTCAAAATATGAGTATGTACTAAACCGAAGTAGGCTTCTCCCGTGGAAGTACTAAACGAGTTCTACCGTACTGTGCACTGGCATTATACTATTTGTTCTTTCTGATTTGTAAAATCATGAATTTTTATTGATACAAGTCTGGAACGGGAAAAAGAGCATGGTAACAATTTTAAAAAAGGTATTTGATGTTGTGATGAATAGAACAACCTTACATAATGGAATCCCTGATTTATCGTCACCTTTGGAGTCGTGGAAAATTCCATCAACTTAGGGATGGCTGGAATAATGAATCTTTTGAAATAACTCTATTTAAATGATTACAAATTACAAATAATATAATCTTAGAATAATTTCAAATTAAACACATCCATCTATAAAACTCGATTAATCAATATATATACAAGTACGCTTAGCTTGCTTGCGCTGCGCAGCTGGAGGACAATTTATGTCCACCGAGGCGTCATTGGGCGCTTGGGGTCACATTGATTAATTATAAAGGAGATAGCATCTCTAAATAAGTCTGTCCTACTGTTATAAACAATATCGTAGGAAAAATCACCAAATTTGCCAATTTTTTGATAATAGTTGCATCATATGTGAGGTATGTTAATATAGATATTCTCTTAAGATTTCAGCATTCTAAGTCAAAAAACTGAAATTTTTAGTTATAAAAAAGGTGCAAATGACGTCATAATTCCATGATGAGCAGACATTTTATTCTGAGGTCAGAGCTTAGTGAATCCATGGCCAAAAGACACATGCCGCAAATCAGCTTTCTGTGCCTGGCAGTTTCTTCAATCAATTAGTTACATATATATATATATATATATATATCTGTGACGGATTGATTGAAGAAGCTGTAAGGCACAGAAAGCTGATTTTTGGCATGTGGGAGTCTTTTAGCTATTGCTTCACTAAATTCTGAGCTCAGATAAAAAATGTCATAGAATTATGACGTCATTGTTACCATTTTTAGAATTAGAAATTTATGTGATTCAACTATCATCAAAAAATGATGACTCATCACTTTGTTATGACGTCATTATTACACATCAAAATTTCAAAAATTGACAGTTGATTTTTCGAGCGTTATCGATTATAACAGTAAGACAGACGTATTTATAGATGTTATCTCTCTTATAATTAATCAATGTGGCCCCAGGCGCCTGAAGGGCGACTCCAGCGGACACAAAGTCTCCGCCAGCCCCGCAGCGCAAGCAAGCGAAGCGGGATTGTATATATGATTTTGATTGCTTGTGAGTATCCCAAATTTGGTAGAAATGACCTTCGCATTGATCTTGTCATCAAGAGTAGAGGTATAATGTGTACTTAGACAGGGTGTCAAATATTCCGAAACAAATTTGGCTGACGTATTACAGATAAATCATTTACGAAAATAAAGAGGATTATCTCAATCCTTTTGCACTCCAAAGGCCTGTAATTCTCAGTTTATTTTGTAAGCTGGATCATATATTTCATGTAGTCTTTTATTTCAGCAAAGAACCTATTATATTAAAGACATTTTATGCCTATACTTTAAAATTATTCATTTTATTATTAACAATTTTAGCATTATGATTCAATTACGGATATAAAAGTGCTAATGGCCTATCTAATAAGGTAAATAGTAATCTTTTAAAATTCAAATTTTGGAGTCAAGACTGTATGTAATTATATAAATTTTATAAGAAATGTCTTCTACGTAATGAGCCAAACCATAGCCTACTATATACAAGTATATAGTAGGCTATGGTAGAACTCATTTCAATGCAAGAAGGGTGATAGATTTCACACAAATTTGATAAAAAACAAGAGACCTTAGTTGAATCAAGAAAGTAAAATTGATTGTTGCAGAACTTCTGAGGCAACCTATATACAGTTTAATGTATTGGTATACCCACCACTTAGTATGTAATTATCAAGAAACGAAACCTACGTTATTTACGGCCTATTCACCAACTTACCAAACTGTGGATGAGTTTATTCGAAAAATTGTTAAAATTTCAGAATCAATCCATCCCCAACTCGGTTTTACTAAAAATTATATATTAATATTGCTTCAAAGTATATTTATAGAGTTCAGAAAATTAAAAATTTGGTACAAAATATAGCTTAGTGTGCTACAGGATGACTAATCATGATTTTATCAACGAATATACATACTTTGATTCCATGCTAATATATGCTTGTAAGACATTCTTAAATAAAGGTCTATCATGCATGGCTAATACTTTTATGATATATTGTATATATATTCGATGGTTTTCCATTTATCCATGGTCACGGTTCTCGAAGTTGGTGATTAAGCCTTATAAAACGTAGGTCACGCATGAAATTATTTTTGATTAAATAAGGTGTTAGCTGAAATCCAATTGTCTAAAGAAATTAACCGAAATTTCGGGGTATAAAATAAGGTTCAGTTTCAAATCTATCGCCGTAATTCGGAATAACTTGGTTAGGGAATTCTGAAGTAAATTAATATTAATTTTGTAGTAAGTCAAAGGAGAAAAAGTTCCTGGAATATCTTCTAAATTGTAAAGAGCTGCTGGTAATGATAAAGACCATAGTAATTTTATAGATGAAATTGAATCATGGCCTCTAAGCTGTGATGAAAAGCTGGTGTGGGATTAAAATGGAAGAAGCTTTACATGTAAGATACCTGACCATGAGTGTTTGTACAATTGTTTTGTGAACGAAAAAGCTAAATACAATCTACTAATGGTCGATAGGGACTAGATCCTGCTCATATAACGAAAAACTTTAATTACACGATTTCTCTAGAGAATGGTAATATTGAATAATATATTCAAGAGAAGTTTCTCAAAGTTCTTTGAAGTATTCAAGAAATTAAAGAATAATTTCCTTATTTGTGGAAATATCGACTATTATCGATTTTTAAAATAAAATGAATGTAAATCTTTTTCCTAATAGCATCCGCTCACTTGCTCTTTTGAAGAAGATCGCCTTTATGGAACTGGAAGAATTTTCACAAATGTCTGTATTGCATTACGTGTCTTTTGCGCCATCCAATTCACAATTGCGATAATATTAACAAAATTGAAGCTAATAAAAAACTTTGTATGGAAAAAATGAGGGCTAAGTGAACAAGCAATTTTGAGCATTGAACTTGAGCTTGCAAGAAAGATAACACTGCCTGGATAAAACTCGCTATAGAGGAAAAATGCAGTAGACGTTCCTGTTTGTGAACCCCATTTTAACCTTGGGCTACGCCACTTTGTTCGAAATTACTTTTCAAATAAATATATTTCCATTTGTTGGAGATGCAATTTAACAATTTTATTCACTATAATATTTGAAAATTTATGGGTCTATAACTGGAGTCAAGCAGTTGAAATTGGGACACTATAATACCTAAGAAATCCTTTTGTCCCTCAAACAAGGAAAGTTTAGAGAAAATATAGAACAAACAGTATCTTAACAATTCAAACAAGTAAATTCGATTGGGCATTCTTGCTCTGAGTTAATCTAAAATATAATGGCAATCTCTCCCCAAGCTGGAAGGCACTAATCTTGAAGTACTTCTAGCTTTTATTGCCTTTCAGAAGAATCATCCTTACTATTAAAACTCGATTAATGTGTGTGTATGTGTATATACAGTCGACTCTCGTTAACACGTACACCAAGGGACCGTGGAGATTTGTACTCCTTATCCGGAGTACGTATTAACCGAAATACGTACATAGCCACATTTGTCCAAAATACTTAATATACATAGTGATAACTACGTGAGAGTATGAAATTGTACTTGTCAATAGAGAACTCATTATCCATGTTGTATTAACGAGATTCGACTGTATTTTCATTAAGAAATATCTGTCTAGTATCAATCTACGTAGTACATACTACGTACCATATTCAAAGTGCTCGTAGGCACACACCTGTTCGTATTATCCGTGTTCGTATTAACCGATGTATTTAGTATTGAAAACGCACTGAAGGGGACCCACAAATCGTACTTATTATCCGATATTTCGTCTTATCCGTGTCGTGTTAACCGGAGTTCGTTTGTATATATTTTGCCATAGATTAGGTTGGGGAATCAAAACTTGTACTTCTTATCCGATTGTACTCCTTATCCGTGTTCGTATTAACGAGAGTCGACTGTATATATATATACACGTATATATCACTGTAACGAATTGATTGAAGAAACTGTCAGGCCCAGAAAGCTGATTCTTGGCATTTCTTTTGGCTATGGCTCCAGTAAGTTCTGAGCTCAGAACAAAATGTCGACTCATCATTGAATTATGACGTCATTGTCACATTTTTAAAAGTTAAGCTACACAGTTATTCGAGCATAACTCAGCCATTATAGGAGATAGAAAGCTGAAATTTTAATAGAATCTGTATACTACTAAGGGCAACCCATGGGTTCCAGGATTAGAGAGACAAAAATTAATTCAGCAATAATTATAAAGGTAAACTACATTAAATGTTCAAAATATTCCCCCTTATTCTGAATACAGAGTTCCAACCGCTCCAACCATTTATGAAAAGTTTTTTTGTACTATTCTTTGGGGATGGCTTTGAGATACTGGAAAATGGCACTTCCAAGCTGGTGGTTGGTCTCAAAATCTCTTCTAGACAGATGCAATTTGAGGTTGTTAAACAGCCAGAAGTCACAGAGAGAGAGAGATCTGGGCTGTAAGGTGGATGCTGAAGCTCCACAACCCCCAAAGAATCCAACGTATCCTTCACAAGCCGAGTTTTATGGGGCCTAGCATTATCATGGAGAATTCGCAGGCCTTTACATATGGTACGTGGGCGCCTCTCTTTATAGTGCTGTTCTCCTGCAGCAAGGCAGGTAGTGGCATAATACTCCCTTGTAACTCTTTGGCCTTTAGGTAAGCATATTTGAGCCACTGATCCATGTGCGTCAAAGAAAATTGTGTACAGTACCTTACGTCCAAACCTATCGGGCCTGGCTTTTTTGGAGGGGGGGTTTCTTGATCCGTCGTCATTTTTCCTACCCAGGTACATGTAGCCGACTTTCTTTCCGGTTCATTATAACTTATCCACGTTCCATCCCCAGTAAAGATTTCGTAAAGACGCCTAGGATCTGCATTGCTATATTCCTTTAAGAGTTCTTTAGACATTTTTAGACGTGCCAATCGCTGAGATTCGGTGAGTTTATGCGGAATCCAACGTGCACAAAGCTTTCGCATTTGAAGATCGATGGTCAGAATCCTCTCAACACTTCCCGTTGATATCCCAGATTCATAAGCAATATCTTTGATGCTACAGTGTGGGTACTCATCAACAATAGCCTTAATGCGAGCGATATTCTCGTCTGTCCGAACCTTAAATTCGGGGCCTGGTCGAAGGTCATCTTCAACAGATAGTCTTCCTCCTCGGAAGCGAGCTGCCCACTCACATACCCTCGAATAAGAAAGGTGCATGCAGTTATTTTCAATCAAGTATTACAATCTCGCGAATCTCAGAAAATATGCGTGCGATTGAGTTGAACTCAACTGCAATCGAAAGGTAATCCTCGAAATATATATTACTATGGTAATCTAATATATATGATCTGATTACGAGTAGATGTAGGTCAACTCCTGGAACCCATGGGTTGCCCTTAGCAACATATCTCACATATGATACAACAATCATCAAAAAATGATGACTCATCACTTTGTTATGACGTCATCATTACTCATCAAAATTTTAAAATTGGTAAATTTTTTGAGATTTTTCGTGCGATATACTTGTACACTAAGCGGACAAAAGTATTTCAACACTTGATTATTTTCCATACAAATAATACTAAATGGGTTACTTCTAAACGGTATGGGATGCAGTTAATCGGATTCCAGATTCGAAAAATACGCATTCAAATTAGTCACAGGTTAATTTTTCTAATTAATCATTCATTCTTAACTTTTTCTAATTATCAATTAGCGCCACTTTATGCTACAGACACCCATTTTTAACACTATACATGATGGCAATGAATTACTTATGGTGGCTCAGGCGGATAAGATTTTTCATTGAGTTGAGTAATTTATTAGTTATGTTCAACTATGACTAATTCGAATGTGTAGATTTCGAATCTGAAATAAGATTCTTAGTATCTCTTTGAATTTGAACGTATTGCCCTTCATGAAATAATCCGATTTAGTATTATTTGTATGGGAAAGAATCAAGTGTTGAAAAACTTTTGTTCGCTTAGTGTAGATTATAACAGTAGGATAGACGTATTTAGAGATATCGCCCTTTTGATTAACCAATGTGACCTCAGGGACCGAAGGGAGCCTCCGGCGGACACTTTGTTCGCCAGCCGCATAGCGCACTCAAGCGAAGCGCGCTTGTAAATAAATAAATACAGGGTGGGGAATAAGTTCTGCAACAAGCTTCATTAGGTATAAATTTCTTATACTCAAACAATCTTAGTTATTATGCTCCTTAGAGATTGTAATATTTTCAATGATTTTAAAAGATTTTTCGATTCTATGACTTAGAAATGTGTTTTGTACGGTGAGTTTTGAGAAAAAATAATGTGTCCTGGTCCGCAGCGAAAATCGTGAATCAGGGCCCACTGCTTCTGTAAAAAATGTCTTCACAATCGATGTCCCATGACGATTTAGCACCTGCTAGCTTTCATTCGACATAGAAATATTTCATAAATCCACTGAATTCGTAATCAGAAACGAGAAAAAGTTATTCAGTCGCAGTTCAAATTAGGTACATTTTGCAAAATTCCCCAAATGGCACTTTTTTTCACATCATAAAGAAATATGATCCAATTGGTCTTCAAAATGCACTGATCTGAACATCTTATATCTATACAAATTTAGAGTGTTCGAGGAAAATGTGTGAGCTAATTTTTCCTTGAATTTGAAGATTCTGGGAAGATAACTTGAAAAGCAGTGGGCCCTGAATCACGATTTTAGCTGCGGACCAGGACACATATTTTTTCACAAAACACATTTCCAAGTCATAGAATCGAAAATCTTTTAAAATCATTGAAGATATTCGAATTACAATCTCTAAGGACAATAATAACTAAGATCGGCTTAGTATAAGAAATTTTATACCTAATGAAGCTTGTGACAGAACTTATTCCCACCCAGTATACATTAATCGAGTTTTAATAGTAAAGATATATATATCTGTAACGAATTGATTGAAGAAACTGCCAGGCGTAAAAGTTGATTTTTCCATGTGGGAGTCTTTTGGCTATGGCTCCAATAAGTTCAGAGCTCAGAGCAAAATGTCGACTTATCATGTAATTATGACGTCATTGTCACATTTTAAAAAGATAAGCAATACAGTTATTCGAGCATAACTCAGCCATTATGGGAGATAGAAGGCTGAAATTTTAATATAATATAAGCGCGCTTCGCTTGCTTGCGCTGCGCGGCTGGCAGACACTTTGTGTCCGCCGGAGGCTCCCTTCGGTCGCCTGGAGGTGAGGCTGGTTAATTATAAGGGGGATATCATCTCTAAATATGTCCATCTTAGTTTTAAAAGCGATTTCACGCGAAAAATCACCAAATTTGTCAATTTTTAAAATTTTGATGAGTAATGATGACGTCATTACAAAGTGATGAGTCATCATTTTTTGATGATAGTTGCATCATATGTGAAGTATGTTAGTATACAGATTCTATTAAAATTTCAGCCTTCTATCCTATAATGGCTGAGTTATGCTCGAAAAACTGTGTTGCTTAACTTTTAAAAATGTGATAATGACGTCATAATTCCATGATGAGTCGACATTTTGCTCTGAGCTCAGAACTTACTGGAACCATAGCCAAAATACTCCCACATGCCAAAAATTGGCATTCTATGACCAGCAGTTTCTTCAATCAATTCGTTACAGAGATATATATATATACAGTTGACTCCGCTTAATACGGCCACTGTTTAATCGGGTCAGCCGCTTAATCGGGCCACTTTTGGTAGGACCAGAATAGCTCTCGCACATAGAAGCTAATACAGAATATTTTCGGTTAATAGGGTCCTCCGCTTAATCGGGGCAAAATGTCCTCTGACCGATGTGGCCCTATTAAGCGGAGTCGACTGTATATACATACATATATATACAAACATTAATCGAGTTTTAATTGTAAGGACAAGCGCGCTTCGCTTGCTTGCGTTGCGCGGCTAGCGGACACTTTGTGTCCGCCTGAGGCTCCCTTCGGTTGCCTGGAAGTGACATTGGTTAATTATAAGGGAGGTATCATCTCTAAATATGTCCATCTTAGTTTTAAAATCGATATCACTCGAAAAATCACCAAAATTGTCAATTTTTAAAATTTTGATGAGTAATGATAACGTCATAACAAAGTGACGAGTCATCATTTTTTGATGATAATTGCATCATATGCAGGCTTTCATCTAGGCGTACGTACTAGGCGTACGGCGCGCCTATAGGCGCGTATTTGATCCCATGGATCATAATTAGGCGTATGATTTTTTGAGGCTAGGCGCGCGGCATACGCCTACTTAGTCGCGCGGCATAAAACATATATAAAATGCTATATAAAAATGAGTCTAGGCACGTAGAAAAATCGTGGCGTCCATTTAGGCGTATGAATTTGGAAAGCTGGATGAAACCCTGATCATATGTGAGACATGTTAGTATACAGATTCTATTAAGATTTCAGCCTGCTATCTCTTACAATGGCTGAGTTATGCCCGAATAACTGTGTTGCTTAACTTATAAAAATGTGACAATGACGTCATAATTCCATGATGAGTCGACATTTTGCTCTGAGCTCAGAACTTACTGGAGCCATAGCCAAAATATTCCCACATGCCAAAAATTAGCTTTCTATGACCGGCAGTTTCTTCAATCAATTCGTTACAGATATATATATCCTAACTATTAAAACTCGATTATTGTTTGTTTGTTTGTGTATATTTATACTAAATCTCTGTACGAATTGATTGAAGAAACTGTTAGGCACAGAAAGCTGATTTTTGGCATGTGGGAGTCTTTTGGCTATGGCTCCAGTAAGTTCTGAGGACAGAGCAAAATGTCGACTTATCATGGAATTATGACGTCATTGTCACATTTCTAAAAGTTAAGCAATACAGTTATTCGAGCATAACTCAGCAAATAACAGGAGATAGAAGGCTGAAATTTTAATAGAATATGTATACTAATATACCTCACATATGTTGCAACTATCATAAAAGAATAATGACTCATCACTTTATGACGTCATCATTACGCATCAAAAATTTCAAAATAGACAAATTTGGTGTTTTTTCGAGTGATATCGATTTTAAAACTAAGATGGACATATTTAGAGATGAAATATTCCGTTTAATTAACCAATGTCACATCCAGGCGACCGAAGGGAGCCTCCGGCGGACACTTTGTGTCCGCCAGCCGCGCAGCGCAAGCAAGCGATGCGCGCTTGTATATATATAAATATACAATAATCGAGTTTTAATAGTAAGGATTTATGCCAACAAACCTCACATATGATGCAACTATCATCAAAAAATGATGACTCATCACTTTGTTATGACGTCATCATTACTCATCAAAAAATTTTAAATTGATAAATTTGGCGATTTTTCGTGCGATATCGATTATACAATAGGATAGACGTATTTAGAGATGTTATCTCCAATATAACTAAATAATGGTGACCACAGGCGCCCAAAGGCCACCTCTGGCGGACACAAAGTGTCCGCCAGCCGCGCAGCCCAAGCAAACGAAGCGCGCTTGTTTCTTATAATATCCCTGAGGTTTTATAATGGATTTAATCAGGCGAATTTTATGTCATGTATCCACCTCCTACCAGTTAATTAATACTTCAAGCAACTCTGTTTGCTTTTTAAAAGGTCGGTTGTTTTGCTATCTTGCTAAATTGCAATAGACACACAGTCAATGATTTTACAACAATATAAATTATATCCTTACTATTAAAACTCGATTAATGTGTGAATATGTGTGTATATACAGTACCCGGACAAAAGTATTCGACCACCACGAAAACCCCATACAAATAGTATTAAAGTGGGTCTATTTATAATGGAATTTTTACTAAAACTGTAAGAAATATTCCATTTTTGATTTCTAATTCGTAAACTACATATCCGAATTACCCATTTTTGAAACTTTCAACACAAATTCTCATTCCCATGTAGAAAATTATCAACTTGTGCCACTATGCGCCATGAATCGTCATCATATTTAATGGCCCTGACTAGAGACAAATAGCATCAGGTATAGGAGTTAGAATTTGTTTAACTTGGGAGTTAGTAATTGAGTTGAAGCTCTAAATTATGAGTAATTAGAATCTGTAGATTACGAATTTGAAATCAAAAGTAGAGTATCTCTTAGAGTTTGAGTACACATTTCATTGTGGATAAACTTACTTTAATACTATTTGTATGGCGGTTTTTTCGTGGTGGACGAATACTTTTGTCCGGCTAGTGTATATACATATATATCTGTAACGAAATGATTGAAGAAACTGCCAGACGTAGAAGGCTGATTTTTGGCATGTGGAAGTCTTTTGGCTATGGCTCAAGCAAGTTCTGAGCTCAGAGCAAAATGTCGACTCATCATGGAATTATGACGTCATTGTCACATTTTTGGAAGTTAAGCAATACAGTTAATCGAGCATATCTCATTATAGGAGATAGAAGGATGAAATTTTAATAGAATCTGTATACTAACATACCTCACATATGATGCAACTATCGTCAGAAAATTATGAATCATCACTCTGTTATGACGTCATCATTACGCATCAAAATTTCAAAAATGGACAAATTTGGTGATTTTTCGAGTGATATTGATTTTAATAATATGATATCACTAAGATGGACATATTTAGAGATGCTATCTCCCTTATAATTAACTGATGTGATCCCAGGCGACCGAAGGGAGCCTCTGGCGGACACTTTGTGTCCGCCAGCCGCGCAGCGCAAGCAAGCGAAGCGCTCTTGTGGTATACAATACCTCAAAGAAAAGTGCAATGCAGAAGGCTATTAAAATATAATGTATCATTATAACATTCTAAAAGAAAGATTCAAGATCGAATGAATTATAAACAAGTTTAGTTAAATTTAAAATGAACTTGCATCGCGGATTCAAAGCAAGGGCGGATTTCTGGGGGGGGCAGGGTGGGGGAATTGCTCTCACCAGATTATTTTGACTACATCCAAATTATTCGTTATTTAGCAATAAAAATAAAGATTAAATAATGTTGTATTTTCTTACATTTATTGGAAATCAAAAAATGCTGAGACACAGAGATTTATTTTTAGTAGCAGGGAATCACACGCTCCACCATCATTGTCCACCTTTCCAGCACTTTGTCCAAATTTATTATCCTCACAATAACTCTATTTAAAGATATGTCATCATATCACTAGCCCTTGCGCTATCAAAACTAGATCCAGCACAACTTGATATTCTGTTCATAGCTCAGAAGCTTCTTTCTCTTCCGTTCCATAGTAAGAAAATCACACTAAATATTCAAATTACTAATCGCAATGCTAAGACAAATAAATCAATTAGCTCATTGTTCATAGAAACAAGTATGGTTCTTGTAAAATGGACTCAAATAGTTGTCTTGAATTTACAGTAGAATCAGCATAAGCCAAATATGTAATCCAGAATTCCGATCAAGTGACTTAAATCGAGAACACACATCATTTCCTACATAGAAGAACCTCAACAATCCAGATTCAGGAACCGTATTTACCATAGTCAGACTGCCTAAGGATCACCCACCAATAAAACCTTGACGTTAACTGAGAACTTGTTAATACAAGACTCACATCTGTTTTACCATTCCAAACTTGTAAGTGCAAATGGTAACAATACACTTAAAAATAAGATTAATTTGATACCATAATTATAATCTTTAGTTTCATTTTCAGAGTATATTAGTATTCCATTACGTGCTATCTGTAAATTTTTAGGCATAGTGAGTTCAACTTTGCCCCACCCCCAAATTTTCCAAAGAATACGCCACTTATTCAAAATAGAGGAAAATTTCATAACACACTGTTGCTAAAGGCAAAATTATATATATGAGGGATATAAATTAATAAAAAAGAATTTAAGAATTACTAACTTCATTCTCATTACGAGATAACCCTACAGGATCCAATTTTAGAATCTTGAATGAGGGAGCAATCCATGCAATCATCTTTCCAAAAAAAATCTATTGAGAAAAATATAATAAAGAAGCACGTGAGAAGTTATGTATATGATAGGGTTGCCTACGACTAAATTTTTTAAATTCTACTTAGGCAAAATTACCAAACGTGCTAGTTTCGCTTAAATATAAATTAAACAAAGTTTAACTAGGTGGAATATTTTCTATTCTCCATTCTTAGAAGATAAATTCTGGAGCAAACGTTACTAAATGCAATAGTTTGGATATGGTGATAAGGTAGAGAGAGAGGGAACTTATTGCACGCAATCATTATAATATTGCACGCAATCATTATAATAGAGGGTTTCATTATTAGATTCCATTGTTTCATCCAGCATTTCTAGAATTCACGCCCCAAATTTCCTCTGATCTGTTCTATTCGACCAGCCTATGCATTTAATATTACGATATAAGAGTGAAAATGGTAGGGGCTAGAACTATATTGGTTTAAAATTACGTATCTGTAGGTGCGCCGCATATGCCTGGTAAAAGCCTAATTTGATCTATATCAACACCATTATGAAATGAAATCGAAAATATTTAGATTAGCTAGGCCATATGTTACAAAATTAGTTTGACGTCTGCCGTAATAAATCTTAATCATGTGATAAGCGGAATTCGTTCGATAACAATTTGTGTTCGCATGGAGTACAAAGGATGACTTTTAAATTTTGTAGTAGCCCTGAAATTATCATGTGCTGTCTGTACACATATAGGATGGGGGTTAAATGTTGAAAGAACAATCATTATTCGACAAAACGGAATCTTCTCCAACTTCAGCTCTGTAAAATAAAATGACAATGAAGTAGTATTAACTCAAGATTAGAAAGAATTAAGACCGATATTGAAATATATAAATGCTCCATTATTATATTCGATCGAATGCTAATAGCATTTAGAAAAAAGTTTTGTTCGGCATTCGAAAATCGCTAAATTCGGCTTTAAAATTACCTTGAGCAATGATATAATGACTAATCAAAATTTATCAACATCTACGTGTACTCTGACATCATGTTCATATATGCTGATAATACATTCTTGAGGTTTATTCTGCGCGTTTGACGATTTTAGGTTAATCATGTCGTATTATTTCAGTCGGCTACTACTTCATCTCTAGTCCATAATATTCAATCTACTGTGAGGCATCTTATATATTAAAATGCTAGGATTTTTTTATTTTGTTTGTTTGTTTGTTTGTCCGAATTGATTGAGGAATTGGAAAGTCATAGAGATGTGAAAATTGGCATGTAGATATCAAATGATATGACAACGATTAAGTTCAAAGATCTAAGCGAAATTTTCACACCTCTGCAAAACAAATGGAAAAACTATTTTCACACCTTTTCTATACAAAATAAATGACTACACCAGGGGTGCTCAAACTTTTAAATCTACGGGCCACTTTAAAAATTAGGCTCCGCCTTACGGACCACAAATCATAGATCGCCTCTGGCTTTAGTTTAATCAATTTTCAAGCTATACTATTTGACCTCATATTGCATTAACAATGGATTCTACTTGTAAATTCAGGTTATTGACTTAAATTATAATCTTTTGAATGGATTCGAATCATTTGATGTCTCTTTTGAACTCAGCTTGTTTTCTAGCAAGTGGACAATAGTACTAAACCTAGATTTGGGGTATACTATATAATGTTCATAGTATTAGTAGTAGAATAACATTGTAGAAAAATCTACCTAAACTACGAAATTTCGCTAATGAGAGTGATGATGTTGCTTGGATTTAACTAATAAATCAATATCTGCTTCTATATCAGTCGTTGCTAGACGAAGACACTGCTCCAAATGTGAATCAGTGATGGTTGATCTAATTGTGGATTTTGTATGCTTCATGCGGGAGAACATCTGCTCACATAAATATGTGTTTCCAAAGAGCGAAAATATTTTTGCTGCGTGCGTTGTCAATATGGGAAAATTTTCCGCTGATACACATGTTTTATAAAATTGTAGCAGTGGCGTATCAGCGAACTTCGTTTTAATGTTCTCGTCACACTGAAGCTCAATGAGCTCCATTTGAAATTCTCCCGCTACCTCTTCCATCACATTCACAGAGAAGGGATTAGTAGCAATTTTCAGGTTACATTCACGGGAGCGAAAATCTGGAAACCTCTCTTGGAATTCAGTCTGGAGTTGACATATCGAAGTTACATATTCTGGAGCGTATTCTGCGCATTGCAGTTTTGACATTGCTTGAAAATGAATCAAAACCTTTTCTTGAAGCTGACTTTTGAAAAGATGTAACTTCATCTCGAACGCTTTCACGTGGTTGAAAAGGACATGGACCAATTGATCTTTGTACTGAAGCTTCAAGTTGAGGTCATTCAAATGCGATGAAATATCAGTAAGAAAAGCGAAATCAGCAAGCCACTTTGGATCGTTGAACTCGGGCACTGGTTTTCTTTTTTCTGTCATAAACGATTTGATAGCATCTCTTAACTCGAAAATCCTCGTTAGTACTTTTGAACGACTTAACCATCGCACATCAGAATAATACACAACATCGCCATATTCAGCTTCCCATTCAGTTCGAAGAAAATTTTGGAACTGTCGATGGTTCAAACCTCTTGCTCGGATGAAGTTCACAATGTCCGCGATTACCCTCATAACTTGCTCAAAGCGGAGAGATTTCGCGCACAAGTTTTCTTGATGGATTATGCAGTGGTAGCTCGTGAATCTTTCAGAGTCCACTCCTTCCTCTTCTTTCAAAAGAGCTACCACCCCGGCTTTTTTTCCAACCATACTAGGAGCTCCATCAGTCGCCACTCCAGCAAGATTTTTCAAACTTAAGCCGTACCTAATAAGAGCCGTTTTCAACGCTTCCAGAATGTCTGTACCCCTTGTTCTTCCTTTCAAAGGGCACAATGCAAGCAGTTCTTCAAAAATATGGAATTTTTGATCAATTCCTCGAACGAAAACAGCTAGTTGTGCAGTGTCAGTTTGATCAGTACTTTCATCCAAAGCCAATGAGTAGAACATACATGTATGTAATTTAGTTCTCAACGTTTCCTCGACATTCATAGCCAATTCTTCCACTCTTCTAGTGACAGTAGCTCGAGATAGAGATACATTTTTGAAATTGTCAATATTTTTTGGGCAAACACATTCAGCTGCTGACACGAGACACTCTTTTACAAATTCTCCATCGGAAAATGGTTTTGACTTTTTGGCAATTTTTTGAGCAATGACATAACTAGCTTTAACACAGTCATCAGCTTCCGTAGCTACTTTCTTAAAAATTGATTGCTGTGTTATTAGAGATTTCCTTAAACGATTTTGTTTGTCTGTACGTGTTTGACCTTGGAGACTAGCATACATGGCTGCATGCTTAGTATCGTAGTGTCTTTTTAAATTGTATTCCTTGATAGCAGACATTGCTTCTCCGCATATTAAACAAACAGGCTTTCCATTACTCTCGACAAAAAATATAGATCTGTCCATTTTTCATTGAAACTGCGAGATACTTCACTGTAATCTCGTTTTCTGCTAGAACTCGCCATTTCTATTTAGGTTCTGCCTCCTAGGTTATACTTGTGAAGCTCTAATAATTGATAGAATTCGTAAATGCAACTATAGTTACCAAATACTGTATTCATACTAGGAACATTGATGCATTTGTAGAGTATCTATATTATTTCTATACGGTGTTTAGAAAAAACAATTATTATCTGACGATTGAAGCACGTCAATCTACTGTATATATATGAATAATGAAATCAAGCGACGAATTATCCCCGGGCCACCGTTTGAGCACCCTTGTATTAGCATATACATCAAACTTGTTAGTTAAGACAGTTATTATTGAATAGTACATAACTAAATTTGCAATTAACACGCTGTTTAAAAGAGGTCAACATTCATTACTGGAGGTTCTCAAGGTTCCTGTTATGAATATTCACTCCCGGTAGAAAATATATTGGGTTCCCCGGATTGCAAACCATAATTGCAATATTGCTCGTTACTATTTGGTCTATAACAGCGAAATTGTGTCCGAGTTCTTTAACTTATTATTCATAATCACTTAATAAGTAAACAGGCTTCTAATAATTGCTCGTACTGCGGAACTTTCCACTCCACAAAAGTGATATGGAGGCTCTACTGTGATTATGTAGTACTATATTGAAATGGCATGAAAAACATTGAAGACTGATCAGATGAAATACAGCGCACTCCCGAATACAGGGACACCTCGTCCACAGCTGTGCGCCCGGTTATCGAGTATTTAGATGTACTATATAGAGCAGTATTTCTCAACCTTTTTCGCTTACCGCTCACTTAAGCCGTGCAAAACTTTCCAGCTCTCCCTTCTCGTAATACTGATAAACATATTATAAGAAATATAGACCACACATTTATTACTTTGGCTTCAAATCAGACACATAAGAAGTTGACAAATAGATGGTGAAGGAATAAAGCCATAACGCAAATAATTGACTGAATATTGTCGACATTTCTTTTTACCAGAATTAGCCATTTAGTTATTTTGCAATATGATAGAGTTGGTGATAATATATTAAATTTGAGATGTATTCGGAAATTTCTAATATATGTATTTATAGATTCCTCTAATCCTATATATACTAATTCGATTGGTATCAACGTCGTGTGAAGTTGATTTTTTATGGCACTAATGATGGATTTATAATATGAGTCTTGTTTGAATTACATTGTGTTAAGCATCTATTCTTTGTAATTTGTTAGTAGCAATTCACGAGATTTTGAATTCAAACAAATGCTTTATCAATTAACTGGTTTGTCAATCGAAAACTGGATCGGTGATTTATGATAATACTATACCAGGGGCGTAGACAACATTATTAGTTTGGGGGGCTAACCGTCTAAAAAGGTGTCACTGTGGGAATACTTAAATTATGACTAAAGTATTGATCAGTGTGATCAATTTGAA
The DNA here is from genome assembly GCA_963281255.1 of Aphrocallistes beatrix. NCBI lineage: Eukaryota > Metazoa > Porifera > Hexactinellida > Sceptrulophora > Aphrocallistidae > Aphrocallistes > Aphrocallistes beatrix. The sequence goes on from OY725490.1 coordinate 4,908,621, forward strand.
TTAATATGAACCGATGCTATAATCGTATTTTCGCAGCTTTGTTTTACTTTCTAGGTTTCATTCAAAATGAGAATACTTTCTAGTATTAGCTAAAGTTGTTTGATAAATTTAAAGTTCATAAATTTCTGACATACTAAATCTACGAATCTATCGAATACTGTTATATATTTAACACATCTCTGGTTTTCATTACTGGGCTTCATTCCACTTTGTATTTATAGGTGTTTGTGATTAAATATTTAAAATTGTTAGCATTCATAATACGTTCAGATATGGCCCTAGCTCGATGGCTCGTACGAAAAGTTCAATCAGGATCAGGAGAGACTGATAAAGATTCAAGTTTGCTCCCAGATAATGAACAAATGCAATTGTTGAGAACTGAAGGTGAATGAACTTTGTATGAACTTCATGAATTAATAAAAAAACATAATTTCATACATGTTTCCAGGAATTTTCAGGAATTGATGAGGCAAAATTTGGGGAGGCTTGAGCCCCCCCAAGCCCCCCTTTGTCTACGGCTATGTATACTATATATAACCTTCTCTTGATCAAATTAATTCTTGCATCCAAAATTATACAATAATTATGATGTAAAATATTCTCCCAGCGCCCCCTTACCGCCTCTTTGGTACCTAGCGCCTCCCTAGGCTCCCCGAACGCTCAACGGGGAGCGACAACGCCCACATTGAGAACCCCTGATATATACTGCGAGCATAGCTCGTGACAAAAACAAAGCGTTTTAATAGCAATTATCTTAGGTCTGTGTGGAACAAGCATAATCAATCATTATGTTATAGTAAGACCACTCAAAAGGTTGTACAGCACTTGCATACCCGCCAATCTTGTTGTTGCACCCTTGTATAGCATCTACATACGTACACAGTCAGTTTGTCATCACATTGATTACAGTAAAACATTTTCCTGTGACTTAAATCCTTCGTGGCACCCAAACCCATCATTAATGCTGTAGCGACTCACGTTATGCATGTAGAAATTAATTAACCAACCTACGTAGGTTGCTGGAGGGGATCGTGCGGGCCTATGTTCAACTCAAAGTTACTGAGGTGTTTATATTAAGTAACCGAGGTTGCTACTAGTTAGCAAATAGTATTTAATTAACTATGAACCTTGAACGAAACAGCTATTTGGCAATTTGTGTCCGATTTTGATGATCTTTACTAGTTTTATCTTCTTCTTTCAGCTTCTATAATAATAAAATAACCATTTTACGCCAAGTTAACGAAAACCTCAGGGTCTGCATTACTAGTAGTATTGTTGTACCAAATCCATTATATTCACATTGCTAAATAAAACTCAATTATTTATCATCAATTATTGTGTCACATATTATCTCATCTAAATGCATCAATACAAGTGCTTTTGTTTAACTTACCATATTTTTCTTAATTCGAAAAATATATACGTAAAAGATGCGTCAGAAAGATAGAATTTTCCCGGCATATCGTATAAAATAGATATTCAAACAACAATCTTATGAAATACAATGGAATTTCGCCTTATTTCCACTTTTCGAATATCATTTATGTGTTATTGCAATGAATATAATAATGGTTAAGGTTCCAACGATATACTATATCTCATTTCTACTAGGTTAGAAAGTATGTAGAAGATCCACTTGTTTATTCAGAAGGTATCAAAGCTGGACTAGCTGCCAATATGCTCAAGACGGTGGACTATGTACTTCCCCATCTCGGAGAGATAATACTACCCTGTCTAGTCTATCATGGTGCGGAGGATATTATAACATTTGTGGGAAGTTCCCATGTCTTTTTCAATGCAATTAGGAGTGAAGACAAACAAATCAAGGTATGAAGCTATCCTACATTTTTCTCTTCATATTTATCTAATATGGAATAAAAATGCTTTGTCTTAATCTTAGTATGTATCTTGTTTATTTTTATGTCCCACTGAAATTTCCTATTCAGAACTTTTTGATTTAATTAAAGTTCATGTTTCGATAATTACAATACCATGATTTCAGTACTTAAAGTATTTATAAATTAGTAGTTCCAATATTTTCAATAGGAACTCTTTCAGTATATGAGATAAAATGTTGAAATTGTAGAGTCATGAATGTATAATAATGTCACATGGGATAATACAATTATATCATATATAATTTTCGCAGTTATTAATAATCAACAATTATCGAATGAATAGAAAATTACAATATTGTAGATCATTAATTAGATACGAAAAAAAGATTTAACAGAAATCATTTAATTGAAGAAACCATATTCTTTATGGATATTAAGGTTGTTTTTTCCTTCCAGAACTAACTCATAAAGTTTTCATTATTTTCTCCTGAAGTTTTTTTGTGTAAACTGTTCTCGATGAGTTAAATTCAAAAATACTTGTACACTTTTTTGGAGCTCATGAGGCAAGAAAGAAATCTTTAAAATAGTCACCTAATTTGTAAAGGACATTCGAGGAAACTTCAATGGTTTATGTTTATTTTACTCAATTATTCTTGTACGAAATGGTTGAATAGATAATATAATAGGATTATAATTTTCAATTTTTACCCAATTAATTTTTTCCTGCCCATTTCGTAGCTACAATAGAGTAAAATATCAAAAATCTGTCACTATCATTTTGTTCTATCTGCGAAGATCTTTCCAAAACCGTCGAGTCTTTTACTCTACGACCATGGTAATTGAAGATACAACAATGATTTTTTTAATTCCTAAAAACAGGCTATAGAGCAATTTTTGGAGGAAAGGCTTGATTTCCATAGTTTATCTGTATCCTAATATTAAATAACATTCAAACGTCCTTATTCAACAACTTATAGCAGTAATTAACTGAATAACAAAAAAAAATTTCACATCATGACACCTTCAAAAGTGTGAAAAGCCAGGTTTGTGAAAAATTTCCTGTCCTTTGCTAGTCACGAGCAAACAAGAATCTTTCCAAATTTGGTTAATCCAGTGGAATTTGCTTATTAGCAATATTACTCTATTAGCAACCAATCTTCAGGTTCCAGTTGAAGATTTTGTGTTAATTCTGTTCCCTGATTAGCAACTTCGCGTAATAGCAACCATTTTATGAGCAAAAGTCGAGCTGCTATTAAGTGAATTCCACTGTATACTGTAATCGGACAAAAGTATTTTGAAATCCTTGCATTTTCCAGCATAACTAGTTATAAAGTGATCTATTCATGGAGAGAAATGTCAGGAGAAATGTCAATCAAACTGTATGTAACAGATACTGTAATTTCGATTTCAAATTGATAATCTACACCAGGGCTGTCCAGCTATATTTACTTCGGGCCGCAACTGCTTCATACAATTTAGTGGCGGGCCGCAATACAGGGGCGTGCACTCGGGATGGGTATGGATAGAGGTATTTTGGACGCAACGCGGGCCGCACAAATCAAGGCCGCGAGCCGTATGCGGCCCGCGGGCCGCCTGTTGGACAGCGCTGATCTACACATTCGAATTCCTCAGGTTTGAAGCCTTCTATTCTCAAATTCATTCATACGTTGAATTATTATCAATCTATGTCACTTTGTGCCACTTTTCACTCCATTACCATTAGACATTATGACGAGGAGTGGCAGAACGTGGCACAGTTTGATGAATCTTAACCTTAAAAAAAACCCTCACAGACGGGCTAGAAGTGTACTTCCACATTCCTTGGATGATGACACAATACATGTTATCCAAGGAATTTGGAAGCACACTTCTAGCCCGTCTGTGAGGGGCTTTTCTTACATCAATTAAAATTTGTAGGATTAAAATTGTGGATGTAAATTTTTGGTAGTGTCACCATGATGACGTCAGTATAATTGATTAGCATTTTTGTATTGTCATCTACACTGAACACCTATTGTCATCTACACTGAACACCTTCCTACAACATATGTTTATTTCTATTTCTTGTCATTTTAACTCTATTAGTCATTTATAATGATTGCTGTATCATCATCATGATGTAAGCATAATTAATTAAGATAATTTTGCTGAGACATCTATATTGAGCACTTTATTGAACAATTGTTTATCTCAAACTATTAAAATTTGAGCTCTAATAGGCATTTATCATTAAAATTAGGCGATGATCACGCGACAAAACTTTTAACCGCAAATTGCTCAGAGGTTCTATGTCCGATGGATCTAGGAATGAAATAGGTTTTAGACGGCCTCATATTTCACCAGTGTTACCAATCTCTCAAGTCTAGCTCTTCTAGTTTTTGGGAATAAGCAAAATAATGAAATCACAAAATGCTACGTAATGATGTTGATTTAGCATATATTGAAAATCGTATGAGTAGGTCCGGAAGGTGTCTGAAGCGAATATAAACATATAAAGTGCAAGTATGCTTACTATGATTCATAAAATGTTTGAAGTACATATTCTTAGGGCATACCATAAACTGGGGCGACTTTGAACCTAAGAGCTGACTTTGTAGCACAATAGCGATTTTAATCCCGCCTATACCAGGAATGTGTTGCGTCATTTCCTGTTTAAGCCATTTTGGGCGGGGAAGCCATATAATTTGGGGTCCAGACTATAAATAGAAAAGACCCCAGGTAAAAGTGGAGTTAATAAAATATGCTCAAACTTATGAATCAATGTAATCACGTTGCTAATATATTGAATGAAACTCTCAATATATCCAAAGGTATTTAAACTGCAGTGCACGTATTTCTAAGTTGGAGTATATTTTATTCAAATTGCTATTTTTTGACAAAGTCACCTCTTAAGGCCAAAGTCGCCCCAGTCAGTTCATGCTAAAAACCTTTAATGTTTGCCTAAAAATACATCAAGGAATCAATGTGTTGTTATATCATCTGTATCACTAATGGTAAAATAATTATTGTTACTCATTCTTTACCGCTGCAATGACATGGGATCCATTCTATTGATAGCAGGGACCCCACATTACTAAGGTTTCCCCGCCCAAAATGACTTAATCGAAAATGAGTTACCAAAATCCATAGTACATTGATGTGATATTATTAAATACGCAATTGTCGAAAAAAACTTTCACAACTTTGCAGATAAATGTAAAAAATCCCCACTTTTAGTACAGCTCTTAGGTATTAATTAATTAAAAGGCGCTTTGCGAGGTATTTTGTTGCGTCATTTCCGGGTTAAGCCATTTTGAACGAGGAAGCCATACAAGTTTGGGGTCTTACTATAAATAGAAAAAACACCAAGCCAGCCGAGGGTTTTAATGTTTTTGGCATATATACGATATGTAAGTATGGCCGTATGTATGTATGTCGGTATATCCGTACGCTCGATCCTAGAAGATTTAACAGTCTGATTTATACTTAGATTCCCATATAGTATTGTACTGAATATGAAGGCTGCTTGTTCAGATCGATAAACTCTTCGGGTTGCTAATAACATGCTGAGCTGATCATGACAGTATCGTTCCCCAAAAATTGGCCAACTTACCCCAAGATTAGAACCACTGATGTTAAATTACTGATTAATATTTTAACTCCGATTACTCCACTTGCGCTTTAAGATAATTACTATGGGAACCATTAGAAAGTTGGGGTTGAATCTATAATTAGAAAACTCTAAATTAACTTATGGTTAAGGATACTGCCCTCGAAAAACTTTGCCTAACGTAAAATAAAACAAAAATTTTTATTGTTAATTCCATTGTATAACTGAGCGTTCTACCATCTGATTGTACTAGTTGGAAGGGATTTATTTTGATTTTTATGAGTTAACACCCTAAAGTTTTGCGTTACTAAAAATCGAAAAATTATTGGAGGTTTTTGAAGCATTCATCAATTAGTTTCTTGCTTATTTGATATTTTTTTAATGAAATGGACCTCAAAGGTGTTTTGGCTCCATTGGAGATTATAAAACATTTAGAGGAAAGGGAAAATACAATACAATCAAAATAGCTCTATAAGGGAGTTCATTTATATAATGCTCGGGAAATCGCCTGTTTGATATAAGATGTTTGGCGATCATCGGATCAGAAATAAAATTCTGATCGTTAAAAAAAATTTGTTCGAATCCGACCATTTGTTCGTGAGATATCGCTTATTATAGGTAAAGTTCGGGCATAATATCTCTATATAGTCCCGAAAGAATCCGATGTCATATCTTAAAAACTATTGAAGATAAATAATACAGGGTGACAAATAAGTTCTGTCCCATAGTTTGATGTAGGCTATTTCTTTACTAACCAACCAAGTCAAGTAATATTGCTGTAACATCAGTTACTATGTTTATTGTAATCATATTTCTAAGTTATTTCAAACAATCGGAACCAATTAAATTTTTTTTTGAATCATGGAAGAATACAGGGCGGCTATTATCAAATTTTACCTTCAAGGGAAAAGTCCGAGCGAAATATTGAAATTTATGGATTTTCCCAAACGCGACGTAAATTCATATACCGCACTATCAAAAGGTATAGGGACATTGGCAACACCACAGACAGGCCAAGAAGTGGACGTCCCGTCTCTGCAACCAACATACGGAACAGAAAGGTTGTGCGTAGTCGGATTTGTCGAAATCCGCGACGTTCAATGCGAAAAATAGCGTCAGAAATTAAAATCTCTAGGGAATCTAATCTGTCCGTACAATTGTAAAAAGAGATCTAGGCCTATTTCCTTATAAAAGAAGGAAAGTCACTTTATTTCGGCAGCGATCAAGCAGAAGAGGTTAGCAAGAAGTAAAATTCTATGTGACCGGTTCGCAAGTCATGGACTGGATCAGATAATCTTTTCTGATGAGAAATTATTTACAGTTGAGCAAGCCCTAAATACCCAAAACGATCGGATATTGTCTTCCTCTTCTTCCACTATCCCAGACGAGTATAGATTGGTTAAAAGAGTACAGAAACCTCAGTCAGTGATGGTTTGGGCCGGAATATCCGCAAAAGGCCGCACTCCCCTAGTTTTTATCCCACCAGGCGTGAAAATCAACGCTGTCAAGTATCAAGAGCTCGTCTTAAAGCCTATAGTGAAAGATCTTGGTAAGACAATGTTCAATAATCGTCCATTTTTGTTCCAGCAAGACGGAGCTCCTGCTCATACCGCGAATATCAACCAAGAGTGGTTACGGACGAATATTCCAGATTTCATTTCGAAGGAGGAATGGCCGCCATCCAGTCCGGATCTCAATCCTCTGGACTTTTCGATATTGGCAATATTGGAGACAAATGCTTGTTCTACCAGCCACAAGAGTATCGAGTCTCTAAAAAGCTCTCTTTGCAGAGAATAGGCGAAAATTCCACAGGAAACGATGCGTATCGCTGTTGAATCCATTCCTAAGCGACTGAGGGCCGTTATCAAAAACAAGGGAGGCTACATTGAATGAACAGCTAAATTTGTAATGAATCTGTATGTACTTACTAAGATAACTTTCAGCAAAATTACAAGTTAATATCTCGTCTTATGATAAAGTTATAACAATTTTTAAATGGGACAGAACTTATTTGTCACCCTGTATATTATAATCTCTAATGAAAGAATATATGCGAAAATATATAGGTTCCTCAAACATTCATTTGTCAAAAATAAATATTTCTCGACTTATCATTGACTTGATTGTAATACAAATTCTGTGGATAACATTGAATATATTATAAAATGCCGAATCAAATCATGAAAAATGTACCCAAATGTGGCTATTATGCTAAATAATGAATACAATTGTCGTTAATAATATATACAGAAAAAATGGAAAACTTTTGATAATTATTTTGAAAGTTTTGGCCTTGGACCTCCCATATTCGGTCAAAAATCCCGTTTAGGGTCTAAAAAGTGATATCTCTCTATCTCTGTAAATTATGCCCAAATTCTTAGTTCTAACTTCCTAATATACTTTTTATGAGGGTATATATACGATTCTTTGATAATAATTGCACTACATCCTATGGAATGTCAAGTTTTAGATTTTTGTCATATGATGACGTACCATTTTTCGAAAATCCAACTTGGAAACTATAGGTCGTAGACCTTCGATATAACTTCTTAATATACTTTTTTGAAGCTCTTTATTCATTCTAAACTGATGGATTATACTTCGCAGTGCTAGGAATATGAATTATTATCTCAATTATCTCAAAATATTCGGGGTTAGGGGCCTCAAGGAAATTTTTGGATTTTCAGGGTACTTTTGCTATTTTATGTAAATATTTGGCTCGAATATTCCTAAATCAGCTGTATAAATGCGAATAAATGTCTGTGAATGCTTTTGTTCGTTTTTAATAACTCATTTTACATTGTTCTTAACATCTAAACTTAATATCTCTATATCCCGGGACTTTAAAATTTCAAAATTCACCATCTTTACAGAATTTTAAATCAAAATTGGTTTGTGGGAGTGGTTTGAAAATTTCAAGAGTTGTTCCATATCATTAGGCGATGACTGTAGGACCACTTTATTTTCGATATCTTATAACATGGTGATTTTTTCATGATTCCCCAAAAAAACAGACATTTTTGGCCCTTTTTTGGCCCTTTTTTTTCGGACACCGATAAAATTTACTATTTTTGTCATTTTTGCTTTCTTTTGGTCCTATGAAGTGGTAAATATGATAGACTATCCATGACTCGATTTTGGAAGCATTTGTTTCCTTGGTATCCTAAACAATACTTTGAGTGTCTCGATTTCTACCATTAAGATGTGCTAGCGATAAAAAAAAACAGACTTTGAGACGCTGTATCTCAAAAACTAGAAACGAGAATCAAAAACGGTTTGGAATGTGTCAGTATTTCTTGACGAAGATACCTACCACAGTGGCACGAAACCTCATTTTGGTGGTATTGACACTTTTTGTTGATTATAGGGGTTTAAGCAAGTATTATTGACCTATAGGTTATCGAACCTTTTAAATCGATTGCGATTATCAGAAATTTTGTAAGGGTTCAGATTCGCAAATTATGACGTCATCGCAGTTATGCTACAATTCCCAAATATTAGTAAAATACAGGGTTGAAACCGAATAGTTGATTATTTGGTTTAACCAAATATTATTTGCAAATAATTGATATTTGGTTTGTAACCAAATATCATTATTTGGTATTCGGTTGAGAACCAAATAATTTGGTCAACCGAATATTTGGTAAAACAAATAATTTGCATGCTTTCCCAATATAATCACACGTTCTTACATGAGGTGGTCCGAACACAAATAAATCTAATAGGCCTACTTATACTTGATTATATTTTTGTATAAATATATATATAATATATGAACATTTATGCAAAAATAAAATCAAGTATTATTTGGTTAACCAAATTATTTGGTTGACCAAATATTCGGTTGACCAAATTATTCGGTTAACCAAATTATTCGGTTTGACCATTATTCGGTTAACCAAATTATTCGGTTTGACCATTATTCGGTTAAAATGGTATTTGGTTGAAGCGGTTTCAAGCTTGGTAAAATATAATATATCCAAGAAAATGAGATGTTTAATCATCTTCTGGAAAGATAATCGAATTTAGAAGTTTTTCCTGGTCACTAATATCCTCAATTAACACGCTAGCGTCTGGGACTGATTTCCTTACCCTTCTATTGAGTAAAAGGAGTGGGTCGCTCTTGACACAGCAACCGGGTAAAAACATCTTTAATATTATCTTCAAAGCTGAATTTACGAGATAAGCGTTCTCTTAATCGACGAATCAACTTATTACTCGCTTCAAGCCCTTCTTCCGATAATTGTTCCAGCCCTAAGCCATTATTGAAACAAGAAATTATGTCTGGTGCGTGTGCTAATACCTTGTGTAGCGTTGGTGTAATATTTGCCCAAAGAATTAGTAGATAGAGTTTCCGGCACACGAGTGCTAGTTCTTCCGTGTCTATACGACGTCCAGAGTTATACACTCTCAAGATTGCTCCAAGGTAGGTATGAATCAAAAGGATAGCTTCTTTGTAATCTGTCTTTATCGTTGAAAGTACCCAATATAAGAAATCCTTCTCACTGCTCTTTCTTTGGAATAAACAACGCCTGGCTACATTCCCAGTAGTGGAAGTTCCCCCTTGTGAAGATGCAAAATCAATCAGAATATTTAATTTTTCTCTTAGTAATCCGCAGACAAAATTTCTTGCACTTTTGACCTTCACTGAACTCGGTGACCATGTGCAAATTCCACCATTTAGATGACCGATTAAGTCCATGAACCAACTAAAACATCTTAGATAGGCGTGCAAAGGTGAATTGGGAATTATATCGATATCAGATAAAGGAACATGCGTGAGATTAAAACGTTGATCGCTGGTTAGAGAGAGAAATTCTTCTTCATTGACTTCTTGGAAGAGAACCTTGGCATCGCTGATAAGTATGTTTATTGGAAAACCATCGCTGACTAAGTCTACATCGTGAATTTGTTTGAATGTAGCAGTGCAGAACTGGCAGGATGCACCTCCAGTACCTCTAAGAATGTGGGCCATTTTACCATCTAACTGCGAACGTAAAATATCTACGGTAGCATGATGCCCATTATTTAGATCCAACCCATTTTTTTAAGAACATCAGTTTCCGTGTTGATCATCGTTTTGATTAAAAAACTGACATTTGCTGAATTTTCTGGAAGTGCTAGTAGTGCAATAGGCTGGATCGAAAAGGGAGAATTAGGTACAGGATTTTTCCAAAGAGTTGCTATGAATATCTGAAATCGTTATCACTTTGAAACCAAACAGGAGGAAATTTTTAGTTGAAATGTCCGAATGAGAGGTTACTTGATGATATACACGATGGGATCCAGACCCATCTAGTCCGTCAGAGATACGAACTTGTAGTGGCTGTTTAGAATAATCAATCGAGATATTCGCTAAAATTCTATTAACCGTATGAGTGAGTAATGCTGTATGGTATGCCTATGCCAACTGAATAGCCTTCTCTCTCCACAAAATGAATATCATCGACTAAACTAATTTGATTACGATGAAGAGCTACGCTATTGTAACCTGGAAGAGTAGTGGATTCTGTCAATAATACACGCCTCAAATCAAGATATTTCGACTTGCCTATTTCTAGAAAGTCCAACAAAAAAGCTGATGCTGTCCAGAGACAGTTTGCAATTGAGCTTCCCGAATGTTCCAGTACTGATGATCTCTTTCATCGCTTTACTAGCAGTGCAATTGTCGTGCTCTTCCAGTGAATAAAATTTTACTAGGTAGATAGCTATTGTTTTAGGAGTAGAATCATCATGTTGAGCAACAGCTTCAACGTGCGACCTGAGCTCAGCTAGTCGATTACGAATTGACCTATTCTGCAACTCGCTAATGTGCCTAACATGTTTTCGAATGAAATTTTCCTTGAATTCAACTGTCGGGTGAGAAGTTTGCAATCTGTCGATGGAGAAGTCGCAGTCTGAGGATTGAGGGAATTCACTATGTAATGGATTTATGAAAGGTGTGCAAAAATGCAACTGGTTCCAGCCAAGGTTGTGTCAAACTCAATTATTTGAATTATTTTTTTGTAATATTGCATCAGATCATTTACATAAAACACACCAGATCAATCAATTCAATCATTTGCGCTTATTCAAATCGTTCAGCTCATTCATTTTAATCATTCAATTAAATTCAAATCAATCAATTCAACTCAATTCAATTCAAATCAAATCAATTCAATTCAATTCAAATCAATTCAAATCAATTCAAATCAATTCAATTTAATTCAATTCAGATCATTTAATTCAATTCAGATACCGTAGATAATTTTTAGCCCCATTTAGCATTTAACCCCTGAAGAAAAATAAATGTTTCACAATACATATGCAAGAGAGCTTTCGATAAATATAACCGCACGAGTGAACCAAGAAATTTAGAACCCTCTTTTTGGAGGGGGATGGTTCGAAGGCCGGTAACTATTCGAGTATATACGGTGATTACGGTCATTCAAATAAAAATCAATTCAGATAACTCGAATCAATTATAATCAGTTCAAATCAATTCAACTCAATTCAAATCAAATCAAATCAAATCAAATCAATTCAAATCAATTCAACTCAATTCAATTCAATTCAATTCAATTCAATGAAAATTCAGATCATTCAGATCATTTTATTTTATTCAATGACAACATTCAGATCAATCAACTCAATCATTTCTTATTAACCAACTCAATCAAATCAAATCAAAAAATGAAGTTTTTTTCAAATCAAATTGATTTGACTCAACCTTGGTTCCAGCTCGTTAAGTCAGATCTTTTTACATAGACTAGTCTCTCCTTCTTCATATCGGAGAATTTCCTGCGAAAATATTCCGATTTAGATTCTTCTAATCCATATTTCTGGATGAACAAGCGGGAAATATCACTAAAGGTTTTGTCAGAGTTGGAGGTGAAGAAATGATATGCATCTTCGCTGTTCATCGTTATACTAATTTCTAATTGCTAATCAAATTGATTAGCAATTAGAAATTAGTATCCGAATTTTATTTTATGGTTGATTAAATCAACCATAAAATAAAATTCGGATTTTTTATCTAATTTTTAATGGATTTAACAGCAGTCAAATTGGGAAAACATTCAAATGGTTATTAGGACAAACTCCGGTAGGGCTGGAAATTATTTTATATTTTGAACTTTGTTAACAATGTCTGTTGTAAAAGAGAAATTTAGTGCATTAAATAGGATTCGAACCACCAGGTTTTTGACGCATTTATAGTTGATTGATGAATTATTTATTTTTTCATGTTATTGGACCTCAAATTATAATTCGTCACTTTGGATACTTGATACAAATATAAATTATAAACGAACAAACCAAATTCCTCAAAATATGACTGAAAGAAATGTTTTCCTATGTTTGTTTATTGGCATACAACGCCCTTCGCTTGCATGCGCGCTGCGCGGCCTGCACATATTGCATGCCCGCAGAAGAGTAGCCCTGTAAGTACCTGGGGTTACTCAAGAAACAGTTGATTTGTTTTCCAATTCTTTATTAAAAAAAGGTAATTTATCTACTATTAATCATGAATTCAGAACTGGAGAAGGAAATTAAGTTCACGAGTAAGAAGTTGGCAGCAAATTCAATTCCAAAAACCATGTTCACTTCAATTACATATTTAACCCACTTCCCGTTTAGCTAGAGGTCTAACCCTGATGTCATTTGAAAGTACAAGGTTGGTGGATTATTTTTATAAAATCAGATTTGTCAAAATATGCATGATAACTTAAAAATAGCCCGACCATGTTGAATATAATATACAATTTAACAACTTTATCCTTATTATTTCGATCTGATATCTATACCATATGTTCCTAAGCGTTAGTGGATCATGTTTTTCAAATTCTATTAAAAAATCATCCCTAACCTGTAAGATATTATTTTTCTAAACTATTTTTTGACATAATTACTATATGTACTTAATTTTGATCAAGTCGATATTTTGTGATTTAAGAATATGGATTGATCTATAATTGCAGGAGTATATGCATTAGTATGGCAATGTTAATTAACTAAGATCAATATTCACAGGTTATCGATAAATTCGTGTGTAAAAGAGGAACATCCGGACCGGCCTGTCAAAACGAACGAAGGGTCGTTTTGACAGGCCGGTCCGGTCAAGGCAACCCAGCCAGGGCTTCGAGAGCATGAGTAGCTTCATGTCAAATCGCATTCTGGGCCCGAGTCAGATTACATAAGGGGCCCCTTGGACCCTACCATTCCCCAACCGGTCTGCCTTCTTGGATATAGATATATTAATAACGATATTTTTCATATACACACTCCCTGATTTTAATGAAAACTAGATTCTAATACACTTTGTCCAAATCATTAATTGATGTAAAACATAGCAAACAAAATTAACAAATTAAAATTTTGTTCAAAAAGGTATAGAAATAAATTCTCGACTCAATCATTTAAGCCAATGTAATAATCAATGTAAAAGCTTGTCTCAGCTCACTCAGGTAGGGTGGGTTGTTCAGCTGTTGATCGCACTTGTACTTTCAGATAGTTCATATAAGCTAAAGTCATTTTAATTCCTGACACTAAGAACGTCATACGGGGGAAATCGATCAAGATTGTTTTTTTGAATGTAGTTGTGTAATGATTTTGAATCATCACCCCTAAATAAAGAAATCTGTTGTTGTCAGCTGAGCTTTTAGAATGATCTAATTCAGCATTATTCTTATCAACATCCTCCAAGGTTTACTTTCCAGGAAGTCATCCAAATGCTTTTGTTGGGGTTGATCATTTGAAGAGAAGATTCTAAGATTGAAATATTGATCTTGATTTTTTAAAATCTTCATACAATGTAGTATATTTAAAATGATTACCATAGCCTACTGTATATAAGGCCTCACAGTAGCTTGCGGATTTGGGACTAGGGATGCGGTAGAAGATGGTTGAACTAATACTTGAGCTCCCTTGAATCATTAACAAAGCACAATAGAGCTTAGGAATGTATTACCAGCATATATAAATATGATGTCAAAGTACCCATATCCGTCGTTAAAATTTAGATTAGTCACCATATGGTTGCGCAATATTATATATTTGCGACAAATTAGGTGATTTTCAGAGGCCTTTTAGGAGCACGTCTAGGTGTTTTTATTATAAATTTTTTCACAGAAAACTGAGATGTGAATGGGTTAATACATAGCCTACTCTAATAATGCCTCACAGTAGACTGAAAATCATGGACTAGGGATGAAGTAATAGCCGAATGGATTAATACACGATTAGCCTGAAATCGTTAACCATGCAGAATAGCCATTAAGAATGTATTACCAGCATATATAAACATGGTATCAAAGTACATATATCCGTTGGAAAAATTTCGATTCGTCATCATATCATTGCGCAACAGGTCATTCTAAGGACAATTTTAGCGATTTTCTAAGCTGTTTTAACCCTATCTCTAAATGGTATTAAGGTGTGATTTTTGTGTAGAACCAAGATTAGTACGAGTTGATTTGAAAAATTTAGAATTTTTCAATGGAATGTTGTTACATTCCTGCGTTGCCATGGTAAAGCATTTTGGTCAGTTTGGGCCATTTCGTGCAAACTGTAGTAGCTATATCTTCAAATTCGATCGTGTTTGATAGGCAATGGCCTACTTCCTATTAGGTGATAATACAACTTGAACTTCTAAATTCGACGAGTTTTGAGTTATGGGTTGATTTTAAGAATGTGGCCAAAACACTAAATTGTCTCATAACTCTATAGTCTGTTAATTTAGAAGTTTAAATTGTATTATTACCTAATAGGAAGTAGCCAATTGCCTATCAAATAAAATCAAATTTGAAGACCTAGTTCTTACAGTTTGCAGGATATGGCCCAAACTGACCAAAATGCTTTACCATGGCAACGCAGGAATGTAACAACATTCCATTGAAAAATTCTAAATTTTTCAAATCAACTCGTACTAATCTTGGTTCTACACAAAAATCACACCCTAATACCATTTAGAAATAAGGTTAAAACAGCTTAGAAAAATGCTAAAATCGTGCTTAAAATGACCTGTTGCGCAATGATATGATGACGAATCGAAATCTTGACAACGGATATATGTTATTTGATGCCATGTTTATATATGCTGGTAATACATTCTTAATGCCTATCCTACATGGTTGACGACTTTAGGCTAATCGTGTATTAATCCATTCGGCTATTACCGCATCCTTGGTTATTTTACTGTGAGGCATTATTATAGTAGGCTATGGTTAATACGAAAAATTTGGAATTTTTTCATGGAATATTGATACATTCCAGTGTTGCTATGGAAACGTGTTTTGGTCAGTTAGGGTTTTATCTTGAAAACTGCAATAGCTTCACATTCAAATGAAATTCCATTTGATAGTGAATATACTACTTTCTATTAAGTGATAATATAATTTATTTGTCTAAATTCAATGGTTTATGTGTTATTGACAATTTATCATATTGGTTACATTTGGTAATTTGTCGAATATCTCGTAAACCATTGAATTTAGACAAATAAATTATATTATCACTTAATAGGCAATAATATATTGGCTATCAAATGGAATTACATTTGAATGTCTAGCTATCGCGGTTCAAGATATGACCCCAACTGACCAAAGCACGTTTCCATAGCAACACTGGAATGTAGCAACATTCCATGAAAATATTCCAAATGTTCGTATTAACCCATTCTCATCGCAGTTTTAATCGAAAAGTTTTACAATAAAAACACTTAGAAGTGCCTTTAAACGACCTCTAAATCACCAAATTTGTTACAAATATACCCTATTGCGCAACCATATGGTGACTAATCTAAATTTTAACAACGGATATGGGTACTTTGACACCATATTTATATATGCTGGTAATGCATTCCTAAGCTCTATTGTGCTTTGTTAATGTTTTAAGGGAGCTCATGTATTAGTTCAACCATTTTCTACCGCATTCCTAGTCCCAAATCCGCAAGTTACTGTGAGGCCTTATATACAGGAGGCTATGTGATTACCTTATCTGAATGCGAAGAAAGCTACTTTTCTTAACTGCCTTATAAAATTGCGAATAGTTTTCAACCAACCATCCATCAATATAACTTCTGTCTTTCCAATTACATTAGATATTTATTCGAAATTGTAATTTATCGAATTAACTAATATGGCTGGCTATAAAGTGGTAATAAGTATATACACTAACCAAAAAAGTATTTGAACAATTAATTATTTTACATACAAATAGTGCTAAATGACTATATTGGTGACGACTAATACTTCTAAACGGTAAGGGATACAACTAATCGGATTTCTGATTCGAAAACTAAACATTCGAATTAGTCATAGAAAATTTCTAATCTATTCATTCTCAAGTTTTCAAATTATTAATTAGTGCCGTTGTGTGCTACATATGTCAATTTTAACTATTATACATGATGGTGATGAATTCCCGTCGTGGGTTGATAATTTTATTTTTGGGATAATCAATTTATTAGAAATCTTCAACTTGGTTAATTCGATTGCATAGATTTCAAATCTGAAGGCAGAATCTTAGTATCTCCTAGAGTTTGAACGCATTCTCCTTTATTACACGTAAAATATCCAATTTAGTACTATTTGTATGGGAAATAATGAAGTGGTTAAATACCTTTCCCAGTTAGTGTATATTGTTAAAATAATGCATATATAATACATATAAACATATTAAATTAGAACCATAGATAATATGCGTCTATATGAGAGTACCAATCAACGTAGATACTAGATAAATATTTACTGGATGAGATATGTACGTAAATAATTGGAAAGGAAGAGATTAGTTTTCACTCCTGAGATATCCAATTTCCTAATATGTATTATTACACTGTTCATAATACAATATTCATAATATTGGTATTGGGTGGAACTAACTAGATAAATAATGAATTAACTTATTTAGTCGTTTCCGACAGTCATACCCTCCTTGAGCATTTGATTATCCGTTCTGGCCTATAAAATGTCTGGTTTTGGAAATTATTAGCCATCTTGTTTAATTATATTTTAGACACAAAAATAAACTTCCAATTATCCCATTGTCAGTTGGACTACAATCAGAAGGAAGTCAATACTTTTTGATGATTGGATAAATTGAATGATTGGATATTCTATGCTTGGTTCGAAACTCATCAGAATAATTAATGACCCACACCTTTCATTTCATTTTCCAGATCGTACAAAAATGCACAAGGCGGATATTACTGTGGGAAATACTGTAGTTGTACAAATTAATCAAATTTTCAATGTACTGCCATTATCATAACAAATACAATCACCAGAAGACGGGTCATATTTAATATCTAATATAGGACAATAATGGTTATCCTGCAATCGGAGATAAATTCCTTCTTTAGAAGGTGATTCATAAGCATTTGACAAATCAAACCCTAACTTTGAAAATAATTGCCATTTGGAAACAGAATATCCCAAGTATACCCAAATATCAATGTTACATAATAATGCAGCCGCAAAAATCTCTAAATCGGTCCCCCAAATCCATGACGCTGCCATCCTAGACCTATTAAAATATTGAGAGATACATTCCTATAATAAGACTCGATATAGATAGTTTTAGGAGTATGATATCTTGTACAAATGTTGCTCAAAGAATTATTCATATTCTACGTGATTATTTGCCTAAGTTGGAAATGATTCTCTTGTGACCTGGTAAATATATGTGATAGTGCACGGAATAGACTACCTACTCCAATTGTTGCTTCCACTTTTGTCAGAATACAATGCTTCAAATTAAACTCAAGATACTTTAAATAGTTAAGATTAGTAACATATTCTAACCCATATTTTTCTGCTATTTGTTTCTGCAAAACTGCATCTATTGGATGAAAACCAGGTATTTTATAGGATTTTGTACTAATATAAACCACATCATTTTCATAATTACAATTATCTTTATCATTTTTGTTATTATGTGTAGAGTAGAAGTACATTCTTTGTCTAATTGTTGTTTTCCTTTCTTAATTTAGAATCTATCTTCAAATTTGTTGGAGCTCCTGCCACTTTTTGGTTTATATTTTTTAATGACTGGCAGTTTATCAATATTTTTAAGAGGTTCAGTATATTTAGTTACATCTGATTTTTAAAAATAACTTTCCTTTCCGATTTTTCTTTTTTTCCATACTTCCTTGCATTCATGATCATTAGGGATTGCTCTCTTTGGTTTACTAGTAGTGAATAACTATTCCGAAATTGACTTAAATCCAAAACAAAATGCTAATACTCTACCCTTTAAATGTGGGTACAGTTTCCTGATAAAATCTCCAGGTCTAAATTTGGTGCAATATTTCATTATTGTATGTTTCAAAATTGTGTTCCAGTTTTCTACTGCAGCATTACTGTATTAAAGAATCATTTTAAGTGTTTTGAACAGAAGATTGCTCCATAATGGTAGTATCGGCATAAAATAAGTATGTAAATACTCGACTATCGTTGGATAATAAAAATGATTATTTTGCGAAGATATAGCGGGTTGATTATTTGATGTATCTTTATTTTTATAATTTTTTCATAAATTGCAGAAATAAATCGGGCAAAAGGAGATTGAACCTTATTAGTAGATCCATACTCTTTTGCTCTCATACTTCTCTGCCTTATCTATTTCAATTATATCTTGCTCATCAATTACTACACCCTTGATATAACTTTCAAGTATTAAAATATTTTAAGTTATCTTGGGTCATAATAGGTGCGGACAATACCTGGCAAAGACATTTAAATATATTTACTAGGTCTTTATAACTTAAAAAATGATTTAATCATTTACCAAAAATTTATGCAGGAGAAATTTTAAAAATATTTATTTATTTAAATTTTGTTTCCAATTTATGACTCAAATTAGGCAATAAATGAGCGGAACATAGTATATGTATAATAATCTTTGTTTCCACTGTGGATTCAAAATCGGACATGCAATAGTTCATCAAATATCCAGATCATTTATTATATTAGTATTGTTGAAAGTACTAACAACACTGAATCTTGTGAAACATTTAAATGTTTACCATGCAGAGATCTACATGTAAGGTTCCATTTATTCAAAAAATGTGAGATTTCTGAGGTCAGAACTTATCATTTCTCCTGCTGGAATTGGGCTAGTTCTTACGAATGGATGTTGTATAGTTAATGAGTAATAATATACATTCTTATGGTTAGCATCAATTTTACGTATCAGTGACCCAGTAGCATCCAAGTGTAATACGATAGGATGTGACTTGAAATAATTCAATGCGCCAAGTTGTTCTTCAGTAAACATGTGGATTACGAAAGGCTCTCGAGCAAGATATTGTATATACCCCGAAACTTTGCGACTGTATTGTGTGCAACACAATCTTTCTGCATTCAAAGAAATTCATCCCAACTATCATCAGATAATATCTCACTTGATCAATATTCTAGCTTAGCTTTTGATAAAGATTATTTACTTTTTACTTCGGTTAAGTTCCCACTACTAATTAAAGCTAATGTTTTCGATTATTATATTGGAGATTATAGCGATTACTTACGCCTTCCTGACAAATGTTTAATACAGTGTGCCGCCTCTTTTATCCAGAAAGATATCTAGAGTGTGAAGTGCACCCATTATCGTTCAAAGCTGAGTAATGACCAAATGTCTGATACGATACACAAATGAATTTTGCATCCGAACAAGGAATGTTATTTATATTGAAACAAAACTTAAAACAATTAGAAAATTTACATTCGGCTCTAGCAGAGAAAATCTACTATATATAACAAGGCTTGTAATTCAGTTTATAATAATTAAACTTAAGGCAACATTGTGGAAATATCGAAGACATTTTAAGTTTTAAAAAAATTTGTCCAATCTCGTGATAGTTTTAAGTTTCCAAGGTCATCTGTAGCTAATAGTTCATCCCACTCGATACTATTAAAAACGAATTCTCCAGAACTATGTAACTCTAAACTCACTCCAACAATGTCAATATCTTGGGAATAAAATGAACAAGTATCTACACAATCAACTTCATGTGTGATGGATTGTTCGAATGCAGAAGTATCTGCATTCAAACAATCTATCTCATATGGCATTAAAGGTACAGATGAAGTTGATACAACATTGCTGTCGTGACTGTCGTGAATCGTGACTACCTCTGAATTAATTTTATGACCCGGTCTTTATCAATCTTTATCAAAAGAATATTCTATGCACAATTCTAGAACCCATCTCATGAACTTATCGACTGTACCAGTTGCTAGATAGTATTAAGCAGAACCAAACAGAGTGATACGAGAACAACTTGCATTCTCAAGTAAACCCAGAGATCTAACAAATTAGGACATTTTAAGATTTTGAATTCTAATAAATCAGATAACTCACGTCTGAAATTCCTATAATGAGTAAGATGATGCTGAGAACCGAGTAAAGCACAACCTCTATAATATTTAAATTCGTCAAATTTGAAAGATTTTAAAGCATCGCACCAAATGTAATCAAGAATTGTGATAAAATCAGTGCCTTTGTATTCCTAAATAAAATCCTGGGCAGATAGATACAAGTTATGAATACATTTCTGTGCCTGGCTCTGAGCTCAGAACTTACTGTAGCCATAGCCAAAAGACTCCCACATGCCAAAATCAACTTTATGTGCCTCGCAGTTTCTTCAATCAATTCGTTACAGATATAAGTATATATATATATATCTGTAACGAATTGATTGAAGAAACTGCGAGGCACATAAAGTTGATTTTGGCATGTGGGAGTTTTTTGGCTATGGCTACAGTAAGTTCTGAGCTCAGAGCAAAATGTCGACTCATCATGGAATGATGACGTAATTGTCACATTTAAAAAAGTTAAGCAACAGAGTTATTCGAGCATAACTCAGCCATTA
The DNA here is from genome assembly GCA_963281255.1 of Aphrocallistes beatrix. Classification (NCBI taxonomy): domain Eukaryota; kingdom Metazoa; phylum Porifera; class Hexactinellida; order Sceptrulophora; family Aphrocallistidae; genus Aphrocallistes; species Aphrocallistes beatrix. The sequence goes on from OY725490.1 coordinate 4,929,898, forward strand.
TAGGAGATAGAAGGCTGAAATTTTTATAGAATATCTATACTAACATATCTCACATATGATACAACTATCATCAAAAAATGATGACTCATCACTTTTTTATAACGTCATTATTACTCATCAAAATTTTAAAATTGATATTTTTGGTGATTTTTCGTGCCATATTGATTAGATCAGTGGGACAGACGTATTTAGAGGTGTTATCTCCTTTATAATTAACCAGTGTGACCCCAGGCGACCGAAGGGAGCCTCCGGCGGACACAAAGTGTCCGCCAGCCGCGCAGCGCAAGCAAGCGAAGCGCGCTTGTGTATATTAATATTCCTCACATATGACCCAACTATTATCAAAAAATGATGACTCATCACTCTGTTATCACGTCATCATTACTCATCAAAATTTTCAAAATTGATAATCTTGGTAATCTTTTGTGCGATATCGATTATGACGGTAGAACAGACGTATTTAGAGATGTTATTTTCCTTATAATTAATCAATGTGACTCCAGGAGCCTAAAGGGCGCCTCCGGCGGACACAAAGTGTCCGTCAGCCGCACAGCGCAAGCAAGCGAAGCGCGCTTGTAGAATTTGAAAACATGATCCAGCAACGCTTGAGAACATGTGGTAGAGATATCAGATCGAAATAATATGGATAAAGTAGTTAAATTGCATATTATATTCGACGTGGTCGAGATATTTCTTAATGGCTTAATGCTAAGCCATCATGCATAGTTTGACAAATCTGATGTCATAAAAATAATCCCTATACTTTTAAATGATATCAAGTTTAGACCTCTAGCTAAACGGGAAGTGGGGTGAATATGTGATTAATGTGAACATGGTTTTTGAAATTAAGTTCGCTGCCAACTTCTTACTCATATTAAGTTCATGATAAATGGAATTTGCTTAATATTCAGCTAACTAATCCAAAAATGTAATGTCAATTTGAAACTACTAAATTCCTCTTTTAAAGATTTCAAGCGCGCTTCGTTTGCTTCCGCTGCGCAGCTGGCGGACACTATTTGTCGGCCAGAGGCACCCTTTGGGCGCCTAGGGTCATATTGATTAATTATAAGGTGGATAACATCTCTAAATACGTCTGTCACAATGTTATAATCTATATCACTCGAAAAATTACCAAATTTCAAATTTTGACGCGTAATAATGACGTCATAGCAGTGATGGGTCATCATTTTTGGATGATAGTTGTATCATCTGTGGGATGTATTAACGTACACAGTTTATTAAAATTCCAGCCTTATAGTATTACTAGTATATACCACTTAAAATGACTGAGTTATATTCAAAAACTGAAATTTCTAATTATAAAAATGGTGACAATGACGTCAGAATTCTATGATGAGTCGAAATTTTCGTCTAATTTCAGAAGTTAGCGGAGCCATAACCAAAAGACTGCAACATTCCAAAAATCAGTTTCTGTGCCTGGCAGTTTCTTTAATCAATTCGTTACAGAGGAATATTTATATGCACAAACGATCAAATAAATATTAATCGAGTTATTGTAAGGATTATATTTAAACCACTCAAACAACTTGGGTCAAGTAACCTTAACGACAATCGATGTATATGTTACAGGGTGGCTCATAAGTTCTGATACAAGCTTCGTTAGGTTAAAAAAATCTTATACTCAAACAATCTTAGTTATTATGGGCTTTAGAGATAGTAATTCGAATATTTTCAATGATTTTAAAAGAGTTTTCGAGTCTACGACCTGGAACTGTGTTTTGTATCATGATTTTTATGGGAGAAGGTGTGTCTTAGCACGCAGCGAAAATTGAGAATCAAGGTCACTACTTCTGTAAAAATATCTTCATGATCAATGTTCTATGACGATTTAGCATCAGTTACCATTGATTCAAATCAAATTCAAACGAAACGAAATCAAATTCAAATTCAATCAGATTCAAATCAAATCACCCAAAATTGCACTTTTTTCACATCACCAAAAATCTGATCCAAATGGTTCTCAATATGTACTGATATAAACATCTTGTATTTCTACAAATTTAGAGTGTTCGAGGAAAATGTGAGTGCCAATTTTTCATAGAATTTGAAGACTCTAGAATGATCATTTGAAAAGCAGTGGATCCTGATTCTCAATTTTCGATGCGTGCTAGGACACACTTTTTTCTATAAAAATCACGATACAAAACACAGTTCCAGGTCGTAGACTCGAGAACTCTTTCAAAATCATTGAAAATATTCCAGTTACAATCTGTAAAGACCCTAATAACTATGATTATTTGAGTATAAGAAATTATATACCAAATGAAGCTTCTCACAGAACTTATGAGCCACCCTGTATGTACTATAATCAATCATTTTGGTCATAAAATAGCTTTCAATGATCAAATAATAGACTCGAAATAGCTGAATTCAATCATTTAGTGAAATAGAATCGTGTGAATCGCAATATAATAACCTTATAATTGATTGGTTCTAACTTTAACCAATGAATTTTAATCACAAATAGTCCCTTCAATTGTATGTATTGTAAATGTAAGCCATGGCTGTTTAGATCCCAATGTATTTGAATTATAAAATATTCGAGTTTGATTGGTCAGCACAACCTATCTCGGCAAGGTGTGAAAATTTCGGTTAGATCTTCAAACTCAAACGTAGATTCATCATTTGACACCTACATGCTATTTTTCTTATCTCTACAACTTGCCAATTCTTTAATCAATTGGGACAAACAAAATTTCTCCGAACCTTATAATATTCAATGTTGATCATCTCTAAAATATAATACAGTGGAATTTACTTATTCGCAAATCCCTTATTAGCAATATTTCTCTATTAGCACCCAATCTTCAGGTCCCAGGTGAAGTTTTTGTGTTAATTATATTCCCTTATTAGCAACTTCGCTTATCAGCACCATTTTATTACAAAAAACTCGAGTTTCTAATAAACGAATTCCACTGTAATCAAATTTGGCTTGAAATAAATGTTTGAAATTTTCAAATGTTAATCCATCTGATTTTGTGATACGGGAAAATCAAAACTTTTATTTTTAATTGGTATATAATTTATATATTTTTTCATTTCAACATTTTTCTGGGGATTTTTCCTCTTTTTAAAAATCAAAAAAATGAAATGTTAATAAAATGGAAAACAATTTTTCAAACCTTTTCTATGCAATAATATGTACAGCTTCACTTTCACAATAGAAATCATTATACTACACTACTGTAGGCTGTCATTGTTATTAATATTTCAAAGCAATAAGTTATATATATGCCTCAATTATATTGTAGTGTATAGCAATGCTCAAATTATGCTCAAAATATGCTCAAATTATGCTCAAAATATGCTCAAATTATGCTCAAAATATGCTCAGAATATGCTCAAAATATGCTCAAGTTATGCTCAAAATATGCTCAAAAAATGTTCAAATTTTGCTCAAAATATGTTCAAAATATGCTCAAAATATGCTCAAGTTATGCTCAAAATATGCTCAAGTTATGCTCAAAATATGCTCAAAAAATGTTCAAATTTTGCTCAAAATATGTTCAAAATATGCTCAAAATATGCTCAAGTTATGCTCAAAATATGCTCAAGTTATGCTCAAAATATGCTCAAAAAATGTTCAAATTTTGCTCAAAATATGCTCAAAATATGCTCCAAATATGCTCAAAAAATGTTCAAATTTTGCTCCAAATATGCTCAAATTATGCTCGAAATATGCTCACTATGACGGGAAATTAAAATGAAATAACCCAACTTTGAGGATCTCAAAAACTAGTTATGAAAATCAAAAATGGTTTGGATACGTAAAATATATCCTAACGCAGACTTACCCACGCTTAACATCTTCGATATCTCTCTTTTTAACTTGTTTTGAAGCTCAAATCGGAAGATGTTCAGTGGGCGGTATCATTAGTCTGAATTGTAATTTAATTCACAAAAGAATATATAATACTGTTATTTCCTTCCCAATTTAAATTTATTTGCAGCTATAACATACTTTGATGGGAGAGAGATTTTGGTGCAAATATTATGAAACATTTATTAAAATCTCAGCTTGAAATCAAAGCAATTCGCCTGTTAATTGAAGTTGTTATTAGTAATTTTATAATTTGTTGATTATTTCCCAGCTCGTATATTTAACAATGTGTTATTTTAATTTTATATATAGATATGGCCTGGTGCGAGACATGAACTACACAATGAGATAGAACCTGATCGAACTGAAATAATTATATCTTACCTATCTTTTGTACAACAGCGGATATGAACCATAAATAACGATTTTCTTGATCGCTGAGATTATTCAGGATTTTCTAATATCTTATTAGACATTTAGCAGCTTGTTTTATTAGATTGTTTTTATTTCTATATATTCTTTTTGAAGTGTCTAGTTAATTAGAATTCAACTGTATTGGTGGTTGTTTTCTATTGTATCTATTAATTTTAGAATTTTCAAAATATTTTTTAATTGAAATTACTATAGATTTGTTACTAACTCATCATAACGTCATTATGACAAAATTCGCATAATATTGTAGAATTCTCGATGTTAAACTGTTTATCAATCATATATTCACTTCTTTTTATTCCCGAGATATCAACTTTCGTAGATTTAGAAAATGATGACGCGACCTAATTTTTGAATGCAAATAATTCTGCGATACATTTAGGGTTGCCAGACGCCCGATCTTGACCCGGACAGTCCGGGTTTCGAGCCATTTGTCCGGAGTCCGGGAATGGGATGAATTTGTCCGGGTTTGGAGAATTTTGAGTCCTGTCCGACTACTCACTACTCAGGACTGTCAATATATTATATCCGTATCTAAGTTATTTAGTTAGCTATTGCTCTGGTGCAAACGTGTCACTCTCTAATATTTGAAGAAAGAGTGCAAGTTTGTGAAATTTGGATTATTACTGATTTGTAATGCTACCATAGTGTACGTATACTGCTGAGTACTACTAAGGGTCTTTTTATGTCTTTGCAGCTCTGGTTTACAGTGAATTACCTACATTCAAATTGTTATTTCAAATTGTTATTCTCTGAGATTTTAGTTTCCCCGCAATAACTAATAGACGAAATATAATTTATAATTTCTCTTGATTATTTATGTATTCTGTATATTTTGACGATAAGTTATTAATACAAATTTAAAATTAGATAACATTACAATAAGCATTTTTTTACAGAATAAATTATGTCCGGGTTTGGCCTTTTGAAAATCTGGCAACCCTAGATACATTGTCAGAAATAATTTCAAATTTTTATCAAAAGAAAAGAATCACATTACTGCATAATGTTGAAGATTCGGCATTATTTAAATTTCAGGATTAGGTGCAAATTTACATAATGTCTCATCATCATTTAATACGAAGTTTTCTGGTTATTATCTTTTGAACTGTTGTTAAAGGGGGAATTACTGCGGTAGGCTAGCATCAACACTCATTTTAGAACTGTACACTTATACTAGTACTATACTAGTACTAATGCACGAAGCGAAATGAAAATAGGCATTGAAATTCAGTTTGTTTTAGGATACTAAATAAGAAAGAGAGAAAGATTAATTTACACCAGGGTTGAAACCGAATAATTGATTATTCGGTTTAACCAAATATTATTTGCAAATAATTGATATTTGGTTTGTAACCAAATATCATTATTTGGTATTCGGTTGAGAACCAAATAATTTGGTCAACCGAATAATTTGGTCAACCAAATAATATGGTCAACCGAATAATTTGGTCAACCGAATATTTGGCCAAACAAATAATTTGCATGTTTTCCCAACACAATAATCACATGTTCTTACATGAAGTGGTCCGAACACAAATAAATATAATTGGCTTACTTATACTTGAATATATTTTTGTATAACTATTTATATAAACATTTATGCAAAAATATAATCAAGTATTATTTGGTTGACCAAATTATTCGGTTAACCAAATTATTCGGTCGACCAAATTATTCGGTCTGACCATTATTCGGTTAACTAAATTATTCGGTTTGACCATTATTCGGTTTGACCATTATTCGGTGCTTATTATTTAAAGCAGTCACTACGATAATTATATTTTCTGATTAAAATTTTAATAAATCTATGTATACTGCTTGGACAAATGTATCTGCACACTTCAATATTTCACGTACATAATACTAAATGAATGTAACAACATTCCATTGAAAAATTCAAAAATTTTCAAATCAGCTCATGCTAACCTTAGTTCTACACAAAAGTTCTACTTTAATAACATTTAGAAGTAGCTTAAAACAGCTTAGAAAATTGGCAAAATCGTGCTTAAAATGACCTGTTGCGCAATGATATGATGACTAATCGAAATTTTGACAACGGACATATGTACTTTGATACCATGTTTAATATATGCAGGTAATACATTCTTAATGACTATCCTACATGGTTAACGATTTTAAGCTAATCATCTATTAATCCATTCGGCTATTACCACATCCTTGGTTATTTTACTGTGAGGCATTATTAGAGTAAGCTATGCTATATCATTATCGAATCACACGAGAATTATATAATCAAATATGACTGAAAATATGTTGCCATTTTGTTATTTAGACTACTATTTAATTTATTTTTTGAGTTTAACTTTCCAAATACTAGATGCAATAATAGGTTAAAATATAAAAAGAACAGACTCATGAGAACATTTACCCCATGTTAATAAATACTAAAGAATGTCTCAGACAACTGCATTTCTGAAGTAAATCCATCCAAACCCCTCTAGAAAAGTTCCGAGATTTAGTGCAATTCCAGTATTATATCAGCAAATCCATAGAATTTAACCCATTTTACGATTGTATTCCCTAATAACATTCTTGTATGTTCTAGGGATTCTAGAAACTATATTATTCACATTTCAGATACTTAGTAAGCATTATATAAAAAGTAATGGTTATATATTTTTCTCAAAATCCCGAAATTCGGTGTAATTCCAGGGATAATTGGCAACTAGGGATATTATAAATAATCCTATAATACACGTAATCATAACTATTACTAGTATTTTGTAGTAGGAAATGTATTAAGCAACGCCGAGGGTGAATAATATTTTTACAGCCACAACATCTTATTCCAACCCATTTGGGTTTAGTGCCAACATATGTTTAGTATTTAGATATTTTTAAGGGTTTTTAGCATTATATAATGCAAGCTGGTATCCTGCAACAGTTTGTCAATAGGAAGTGGGACGTTAGGGCTGGGTTGAAAGTAGATTTTTATACTTTCTCGATGTATACTGACCGCAGAGAGATAATGACAGACGCCATGAACCAGGCGAGTGTGCTATGACGACTAATAGTGTCATTCCACAAATTATTCTGCTGTTTGGTCGTTTTGCAAAGTATCCAAGCATTTACAATTGCATAGTCAAGAATATAGAAAAAAGATTAAGGTAGCCACCTGGCCGGAGTGAGTAGTTTAGATGAGTTCATGTTTGCATATTGTGCACTAGCCTAGTTTAGCTTCGAACCGTTCTGCTGAGCTAAAAGGCTTTCTGCAAGCTCGTTATAATTGACCAAATGTAACATGGTGAACAGTTCCTCATATTAATTCAGTATCATATGGGATCTGAATTCAGGTAGAAAGTAGATGTTATAATTACAATGACAAGCGCGCTTCGCTTGTTTGCGCTGCGCGGCTGGCGGAAAATTTGTGTCCACCGGAGTAATTAATCGTGTGTGACCCCAGGCGCCCTTTGGGCACCTGTGGTCACACGCGATTAATTATAAGGGAGATGACATCTCTAAATACGTCTTTCCTACTGTTATAATTGAAATCGCACGAAAATCACCAAATTTGTCAATTTTTGAAATTTTGATGCGTAATGATAACGTCATAACAGAGTGATGAGTCATTATTTTTTATGATAGTTGCATCATTGTGAGGTATATTAATATACACATTCTACTAAAAGCTCAGCCTTCTATCACCTAAAATAGTTTACTATAGTCGAAAAATGAAATTTCTAATTTTGAAAAAGGTGACAATGGCGTCATAATTCCATGATGAGTCTACATTTTAGTCTGAGGTCCGAACTTAGTGTAGCCATATCCAAAAGACTCCCACATGCCTCAAATCAGCTTTCTGTGCCTGGCAGTTTCTTCAATCAATTCTTTAAATAAATAAATATATATATATATACGTATATATAGTATATATAGCATGTGCACTCATTAATCTAGTTTTAATAGTTGGGATAAGCACGACGGTTAGGCATCGCATCTCCTCGTAAACTGGTTCCTACCACCTGTAGTATTCACGCTGCTCACGGAACAGTTTTGTATGTTCGAAAATATTTTGGATGACGGATTAAGGAAGGATTGTGTTGAAGAATTCTATCGGATCTTTGCACTCGAGGGATACCTCTATTCTTCTGATAAGGAGTGACTCAGGCTTGGCTAGTTGGGGTGGAGAGTCTAACAAGGCTGTTTTATTGCTCTCCGCACTTTCGAAATACACTGTCCTGTGGTCTTCTCACGTATAATCAGCCCCGTGGAGAGGGGATACTTGGGTTAGAACCGGGGGGGCCCGGAGGCAGTTGTGGCCCGAAGCAGAGGGTCCAGAAATTGAGATGACGCAGAAATATTTTTTCCTGCAAAATATCAAATTTATCGCATCACAAAGAAAACTTAGTCTGTGAACACATGCACTTACTTCTATTAGTAATTTGTTATGAATTAACATCTTACTATTAATAAATATATTTCACTTGAATCCCTGTTTTGATTTCATACTTACACCTCAAAGTATAGTAGAACTCGGTTGGTACATACCCCTCCGGGAAGCGGAAAAATGTACTTACTAACCGAGTTGATATTACATAGGATTCTTATATATTAAATTGCTAGGATTTTTTTCTTTTTGTTTTTTTGTTTGTCCGAATTGATTGGAGAATTGGGAAGTCAGATATGTGAAAATTGGCTTGCAGGTGTCAAATGATATGACTACGATTAATTTCTAAAATCTAAGCGAGATTTTAACATCTCTGCAAAAAATCTCAAAATTATGTTAGAAACTTGCTTTCAACGATTGACATGTGGTTTTCAGGGGTGTAGATTTCGAACATCATATTTTGAGTAAATTTGATAATCAATTTGTTTACTTTTGTTTACAATAGATACATAAAGTAAACAAATCTCAAAAATATGCTAGAAACTTGGTTTCAACTGTTGACATGGGATTTTCAGGGGTGTAGATTTCGAATATCATATTTTCGAGTAAATTTGATGATCAATTTGTTTACTTTTGTTTACAATAGATATTTAAAGTAAACAAATTACAAGAATCGTCTAGAGACTAGCTTCCAAAAGTTGACATGGGTTTTTTAGTGCTGTAGATTTCGATATTATATTTTCGGATCCATATGAGAAATTATTCGTTGACCTTTGTTTGCAATATTTATATAAAGGAAAAAATTCCTAAAATATGTTAGATTGAGTAACTCCAGGCACCCGCAGGGCGACTCTGCGGACACACAGTGTCCGCAAGCCGCGCAGCGCAAGCAAGCGAAGCGTGCTTGTCTTTATAATAAATGAATTTTGGTTCAGAGAAATTAGTACGTACTAAGCCGAAATACGTCTTATCCAAGTACGTACTAACCTAGTTGTTCTACTGTATTAGCTATAAAATTATATCAAGTAAAATATGTTTTCTACATGTTAGTAATGCACATGCCAGTCTACATTTACTTCAACACTAAATTCATATATATACGTATAAACGAATATTTGACTATACTCGTATTAATATTAACGATCAATTATGTCTTACAGCCACAAATCAGGTTTACAAAAGCTCGAAGAGGTTACTTTTAGAGAACTTTGTTATAATTACGTATATTTTGATGATGTAATATAAATATATATTATTTATAAGATCATTAAGCTTACTACTTCGAAACTTCAACGCTTATAATATGCAGCTAAAAATTTCTAGGAAAATAATTAGTGGCCCCGGGTTCCAACCTAGCCAGAGGGCCCAAAAAATCTCCACGGCACTGCGTATAATGAGTCCTCACAAGTTTCGTTATAGAAGGGAAGAGCTTCCAATTGAGCAAGGCTACAGATTGTGTGATCATAGTTGTACTTACCGTAATCAGTCAACAGATCGGGGACAAATTCATACTGTATCGGAACAGAAGTAATATGGAGTCAGTTTTTTTTGTCGCTAGATCTAGTATGTAAACATTGTTAATTTAGTACATACCAATTATATTATAAAGTATATTACAAGTATAAAGTCAATTTTTGTTGTCGACTAGGTGATGAAATCAACTATTAGACTTCAACTGTATTCCCAATTGTTCCTTACATAAATAAAATACTCCCTGAAAAGCTAGAAATGAAATGCAAAATGAACATAAAGATCAATACAAAATTTTGGCCCTTCAGACCTCTCCATATGGTATATAGGAGGGAAGTTATATTTAGGCATCCAATGTCAAAGTTAAGAAGTTATATTTAGGCATCCAAAAAATTTTTTGAAAATTGCATGGATATCTCTACACTATAATCGCAACAACATTTTTTATATATTGAGTCAAAATCTAAACAGATCTGTTAAATAAATATATACTTGGGTGATGCAGTGGTTAGGGCATTCGAACACCAAGACTTAGGTCACCGGTTCTAACCTCGCTCTAGTCATTTGGATTTTACTCTCAATTACATTGCTTCGGGAATGTAATCTGAGCCTACACTTTTGCAGAACCTTAGTGAGCTGAAAGAACTAAGGATGTCATCTCGTTGAAAAGTAAAGTTAAGTCAGGTGCTATCTTTCTTGCCTACTGTTAGCCGAGTTTTTCTTTGTAACACTATCATATGCATACACACTTGCCGTATACACCACTATCAGTAGGTTTAGCACCCTACCCAGATTGTAAACCCCCTGAGAACATATTAGCATGGATTCGGGGGGTATATAAATCTTTAAAATTTTTTCCTTTTTTCCTATCCTTGAAATTAAAAGAATTCTGATCACTTGAAATTAAATCTATTTTGACTGGGCAATCTACGGATTTATTAATCTCTAAAGCATTATTCTTAGCAACTGCGTCACCTCGTTCCACTCGCCACTTGTAATTACCATTATACACTAACCGGACAAAAGTATTTGTACACTATTATTCCCCATACAAATAATACTAAATTGGGTATTTTCATGATGTATAAAAGATTCAACCTGCTGTTAAGAGTCTGATTTAAGAATCGAAATTTTCCAATACGAATTATAATAGTTGAAGATTTTTAATAAATTGCCCAATCCAATGAGTAAATTATCAAACTGTGGCACAAGTGGTAGTACATCACCATCATGAATAGTGATCAAAAGGGACATATGATGCACATGGTGGCAGTGATTGATAATTTGAAAACCTCGGAAATTAATAATTGACAAGCGCGCTTTGCTTGCTTGCGCTGCGCGACTGGCGGACACTTTGTGTCCGCCAGAGGTGCCTGGATTCACAATGATTAATTTAAGGGAGATATCATTTCTAAATATGTCTGTCTTACGTTGAAAATCGATATCACTCGAAAAATTACCAATTATAATTATAATATTCTACAATAAGTAATTCGAGTGTAGTATAGATTTCCAATTTAATGTCATATTTTCAGTAGCTGTAATTGTTTTAATCAATTAGTCTCCATGGATAGATATTTTGGTATTATTTATGTTGCAAAGCCATTTGGTTTTCGAATACTTTTTGCCATGCAGTGTATGCCCTTATTAAGGTTGGCTTTTCCTATAACAGCTAATATTTGACTTTTTTCACAGATTTGTTAAAATTTTTAAGTGGAGATTTGAATCGCAGAGTTATATGCAAAATTGCATTGATAAATAAAGAAATAATAGTGAAAAAAATTTGTTGAACCAATTTTCAAGGAAAAAATCAGACACAATATTAATCACTTTAGAAACTTACAAATATTCTCATTAGAGGGTGATCTAACTGCGGTACAGACAACTTTTTGAAATTTTGAAAATTGGTAAAAATTTAGGCTGAAACACTCGTGCAATATTTTTTTAATAATTTCGGAGTTATTTTTTATGTAATTCTTTTTTCTTCGTAATATCAAAAGGTTGTCTGTATCAGAGTTGTCCATCGTCGAAATCTATCAAAAACTGTTGAGGATTCGTTTCTATGTTGAATTTACGAAATGTAATCAACTTATAAGTGTTAATTCCAGCGATTTGATATTAATTGACCATGTTTATTTTTGTTGTGCCTAACAACGGCCAGGAATTTATTCACATACCTTGCCATTGCTATGAACACGCAGCAAAGGAATTCTCCAAATAGGGTCAATATATATCAAAACGCTGGAAATTCAGTGCTGGACACGAATTCAGCATTAAAATGATGACCTAGCGTGCCTAAAAGTGGTTTTAGATATGGGACATTTCGCTTCGAAAATGTGTCCTTTTTAGTGCGACATCAGGTGGTACAAGTGGCTCTAAGTGCAAAAATATAAGCATTGGAGCTATTTAAATTGATATTAAGGTTAGTGTTTCCCATGGGACACTTGTTTTTACTAAAAATGTGCCCAAATTGCTTTTTTATCATTTTTAGATCCTTATACAGGGTGTTCCATAAGTATTGGCCGGTAGTATAAGTTACTATAATTATTTTTAAGCAAATAATATAAGTCAATTTTATTTTCCAATGTAATCTCCATCCTTTTCTATAACTAGTTTAACACGATTCGGCATGCTACAAATTAAATTTGCTAAAAAATCTGGAGGGATTGATCTCCATGCTTCTATAAAATTTTTTCCAGGCCCTTTAGAGTATTTGCATCTCCCATTTCCCTGATCTTCTCCTTCATATATGCCCACACGTTTTCAATTGGATTAAGGTCAGGCGAGACCTGGCCATTCCGCTTTACGCCAGAAGTTTGGGAACTTCTATGAACACCATTCTTGGGTCGAATTGGCAGTGTGAGCTGGTGCACCATCCTGCATGAAAAATAACTCGGACATGTTTGGTAGCATTGACCGTTCCAAAATTGAGCCTCTCTTCCGTTTACGTTTAATCGCATCCAAACAAGTTTTGGCTAATATCGAGTCCCTATAATAAGCTCCATTAACCATCTGCCCTTTCGGTATTAAATGAAATTCCGACACTGCCTGAAACGAAATTATCCCCCACACTTGAATTTTCGGTGGAAATTTAATACGGAGACATGGCTCAATGTTTCTTGAAGATTTTGACCAAACTCTGTCGTTCTGGCAATTTGGAAGAGAAAATAGTTCAAAGGAGGATTCGTCGCACCACAGGACCTTTTTCCATTGCTCGATTGTCCACTTTTCTGTTTTACGGGCGAATTTTAGTCGATTTTCTTTCATTTTTCCGTTAATCGGGGCTTTTTGGGTCTTTTGTAAGATTTTAGGCCAAGAGTACCCTTTAGATAACGGTGTACTGTTGATTTTGAGATAGTTATTCCGCTATTGGATAGTCTAGTAGCAATTCTTCGCGTTGATTGTCTCCTTTTCCCCACAGATTTCGAAATTACAATTTTAGCAACTCGGCTAATCGTTTTTGGACGACCTTGTTTGGGTCTACTTTCGAGGCGATTTCCGGCTTTGTGTGCATGCCACCAACGCCTCAGTGATCTTTCACTAACAGATAACCTCTGTTAAACAATTTTATGCGTTAAACCGCCCTCTAGAAGTCCAATTGCCTTAGAACGAATCGCGATTCCATAATCTTGGACATTCATTATTGATTTGTTCAAGCTAGGCCTATTAATATTATAGCTTTGTATTATGACTAGATTGTAAACTAAGTGATAGAAATTACTCGCAAGTTATTTACTTCAATAATTGAAAGTAACTTGTCTTATTTAACAATGGTTTTGCAATAAAATTTTGATAATTCAAAAATCTGAAGACTGGCCAATACTTATGGGACACCCTGTAGTGGTCCTAAACAATAATTCCGATTTTTATAACTCCAGCACCAATATTTCGCCATTTTGAGGCACTTGTATCACCTGGTGTCGCACTAAAAACGACACATTTTAAATGCGTAATGTCCCACAGCTATAACTTCTTTTAACAGTGCCAGATCATCTTTTTAATGCTGAGTTCATGCTCAGCACTAGATTTCATGCAATTTGATATATATTGACCATATTTGGAAACATTTTGCTAGGAAAAGGCAACCAAAATATTCTCCAAAGATGGTTAATATATAAATCAAATTGCTGGAAATTTAGTGCTGAGCACGAATTCAGTATTAAAATAACGACCTGGCATAGTCAAATTAAGTTAAAGATATGGGATTTCGGCGGATACTATCGGACATGGTCATTTTTGGGTCCCCAGTCATAACTGACAACTTTTTCACACTTTTGATGGTGTCATGATGTGAAATTTTTTGATATGCCATATTTTGAAGTTAAGGATACCGCCCTCGAAAAATCTTGCCTGGCGTAAAAAAAAACAGCAAAATGTTTTATTGCTAATTTCATTGTATTACTGATCGATCTACCATCTGATAGCACTATTTGGACGGCATTTTCTTTTATTTTTTGCGAAATAATCCCCTAAAGTTTAGCGTTAATAAAAATTGAAAAATTATTAGCGGATTTTAACTCATTTACCAATTAGTTTTTAACTTATTTGATATTTTTTTAATGATATAAACCTTAACATTGTTTTAGCACCTTTGGAGATTATAAAACACAAAGATTTAAAAGAATAGGCGAATAAAATCCAAACAAAATAGCTCTATAAGGGAGTACATTTATATAATCCTCGGGAAATCGCAAGTTTGATCTCAGATATTTAGCGATCCCTGGGTCAGAAATAAAATTCTGATCGTTTCAAAAAAAAAATTGTTCAGATCCGACCATTTGTTCTTGAGATATCGCATATTATAGGTAAAGTTCGGCCATAATATCCCTCTAAGGTCCCGAAAGAGGCTGATGTCATATCTTAAAAACTATTGTTGATATATAATATATTATATCCTTAAATGGAAGGAAATATGCGAAAATATATAGGTTCCTCGACCATTCCTTTGTCAAAAAATAAATAATTCTCGACTTATCATTGATTTAATTGTAATACAAATTCTATGGAGAACTTTGAATCTATTAGAAAATGGCGAATCTAATCATTAAATATGTGTCCAAATTTAGCTATTATGCTAAATAGTGAATACAATTGCCGCTAATAATATGTACAGAAAAATTGGAGAACTTTTGATAATTATTTTGAAAGTTCTGGCCTTGGACCTCGCAGATTCGGTCAAAAACCCCCATTTAGGGTCCAAAAAGAGATATCACTCTATCTTTATAAATAAAAGTCCAAATTCTTAGTTCTCACTTCCTAATATACTTTTTATGAGTGTGCATATATGATTCTTTGATAATAATTGCACTACACCCTATGGAATGTTAAGTTTTACATTTTTGTCATATGATGATGTAGCATTTTTCGAAAATCCTAACTTCGAAACTAAAGGTCGTAGACTTTCGCTCTAACTTCCTAATATACTTTTTGGAACCTTTTAATTCATTCTAAACTGATAGATTATACTTCGCAGTGCCAGGAATATGAAATATTATCTACAATTATCTCAAAATATTCGGAGTTGTTAGGGGCCTCAAGGAAATTTGTGGATTTTCAGGGTACTTTTGCTATTTTTGGTTAATATTTGGCTTTCATATACCTAAATCAGCAGTATGGATGCGAATAAATGTATGTGGATGCTTAGGTGCATTATTAATCACTCATTTTACATTCTTCTTGAACACCTAAACTTAAAATATCTATATCTGGGGACTTTAAAATTTCAAAATTGACCGTCTTTGCAGAATTATTTCTCAAATTTGGTTTGAGATAGAAGTTTGAAAATTTCAAGAGTTGTTTCATATCATTAGGCGATGAACGTAGGACCACCATTTTTTGGATATATTCTAACTCGGTGATTTTATTCATGATTTTCCCCAAAAAACAGACATTTTTCGCCGTTTTTTGGCCCTTTTTTTTTGGACACCGATAAAATTTACAATATTTGTCATTTTAACTTTCTTCTGGTCCTATGAAGTTGCAAATATGGTAGACTATCTATGATTCGATTTTGGAAGCGTTTGATTCCTAGGTATGTTCTAAACAATTCATTGAGTGCCTAAATTTCTACCATTAAGATGTGCTAGCGGAAAATTAAAAAAACAGACTTTGAGACACTGTATCTCAAAATCTAGAAATGAGAATCAAAAACGGTTTGGACTTTGCCAGTATTTCTTGATGGAGATACCTCCCCACGCTTAGCATCTCTTATAGCTCTACTTTCATCGTATGCTGTAATGCAAATCATATGTTTTTTCGAGGGCGGTATCCTTAAGTACTACTATAAGTTGTTGATTTAGGATGTTGGATGTTATTTAATACTAGGATCCAGTAAAAACTAATGGAAATCAAGCCTTTCAGAAGAAAATTGCTTTGTACCCTGTTTTTAGCACTTGAAAAAGTCAATTTTACAAAGGAGGAATCTTTAGTAACAAAGGTCGTAGAGTAAAAAACTCGACGGTTTTGGAAAGATCTCGTCACGTAGAACAAAATGATAGAGATAGATTTTCGATATTCTACTTTGGAAAAACGTTAAATATTTTTCCTTTCGAAAATCTGCTTCTAAATATTGTAGCAACGAAATTGGAAAGAAAAAATTAATTGGGTTAAAATTGAAAATTATATTTCTATTTTTTCTTTATTCAACCATTTTGTGCAAGAATAATTGAGTAAAAGAGGCATTAGCCAATGAAGTTTCCTTGAATGTCCTATAAATTAGGTAATTTGGGGAAAAAAAATTTCTTGCTTCGTGTCTCAAAGTCTGTTTTTTTCGTTTTCCGCTAGCACATTTTAATTGTAGAAATTCGGGCAAAAGGAATTGTTTAGGACATACCAAAGAATCAAATGCTTCGAAAATCGAATCATAGATAGTCTACCATATTTGAAATTTCATAAGGATCAGAAGAAAGTTAAAATGACAAAAATTGTAAATTTGATCGGTGACCGAAAAAAAATGGCCAAAAATGTCTATTTTGGGGGGAAACCGGAATAAAACCACCAAGTTAGAAGATATCGGAAAAATGGTGGTCCTACGTTCATCGCCAAATAATATGGAGGAACATTTGAAATTTTCAAACCTCTATCTCAAACCAATTTTGAGTTAAAATTCTGTAAAGTCGGTCAAATTTGAAATATTAAAGTCCCAAGATATAGAGATTTTAAGGTTAGATGTTAAGAAGAATGTAGAATGAGTATTAATAATGAACAAAAGCATTCACAGACATTTATTCTCGTATATACTGCTGATTTAGGTATATTTGAACCAAATATTTACAAAAAATAGCAAGAGTACCCTGAAAATCCACAAATTTCCTTGAGGCCCCTAACCCCGAATGTTTTGGGATAATTGTGAATAATAATTCATATTACTAGCACTACGAAGTATAATCCATCATATCAGTCATCATATGACAAAAATCTAAAACTTACATTCCATAGGGTGTAGTGCAATTATTATCAAAGAATCATATATGTACACTCATAAAAAGTATATTAGAAAGTGAGAACTAAGAATTTGGACTTATATTTACAGAGATATAGAGATATCTCTTTTTGGACCCTAAATGGGGGTTTTTGACCGAATCTGCGAGGTCCAAGCCAAGAACTTTCAAAATAATTATCAAAAGTTCAACAATTTTTCTGTACACATTATTAACGACAATTGTATTCATTATTTAGCATAATAGCCACATTTGGACAAATATTTAATGATTAGATTCGCCATTTTCTAAAATATTCAAAGTTCTCCATAGAATTTATATTGGGTCATTCCATGTGAAATCGACCAATTCGACCAACTGTTCCATGTCGAGCATCTCAGAAATTCTTGTAATTTTGCCTGTAAGTTTTGCATACTAGTGCATGATCATTTGTACAATATCAGCTTTCAATACCTTTTGGTTTTATAATTATAGCCATTTCAAAATTTGACGATTTTCATAGTTCGGACACTCTTGTTTTAGAGGCCCCTTAAGGTTAATCTTCTGCCAGATTCTGAAAATTTGGAAAATTCGGTTAGAAATTCAAACTCTAACGAAATTGGTGCATATATCTACCTAAGGATCCAAACTAACTTGACTATAAGTTTGGAAGACTAATTTTGTATTTGCGCACCCTTCTAAGGCTTCAGACATGAGCTAAATTTAGATATTTAGATAAATAATATTTTAGTAAATTATTTTAGTTAAAATTCATTAATACCTAATTTTGATGAATTCAATATAAAATAACTTGTTTTACAAAATTATTTTGTGCGGGGGAAGGTGACCTGGTGGTTAGCGCGTTGTGAAGTGCACTCTAGCAGTGCTCTAGGGTATCGTCGCATGACTATAGCAAAGTTCGAGCCCCCCTAACTCCGCCTACCTTTTGCTAAAACATACTACCCAAGTGAGGATCGAACGTGTTTATTACTAACCCATTTAATTAATCATAATTCTACTTTCTCTAAATATTACTTCATTCAAAATATAGAGCTCAATGCTATGTTCTATGTACATACAATGTACTTTCATTATGTACTCATTACATTTTCAATCCTTTTCGCTGTATATTTCTTTACTCCCATTACATTCCCCGCCGCCCTATTATAACCACGTTTACTGATTTTGTATTAGCAACTATTCTTGTGACGAATCCGTTCCACAGCATTCCTATATGTATATACAGACTTTCCTACGATGTCCGATCCTGAATTCGAACCAGATTCTGACGAGACTGGAGCTGAGACTGGAGCAGAGACTGGAGCTGAAGCAGAGAGTTTCCTAAGATTTCAAGCTGAGGGAGGTACTACTGAGGTGACACAGATGTCTCAAGTTTCGTCCCTCGGTGAGTCCATTCCATTACATTCGGGAATTTCTCAGTGTATAGAAAATGTTGGTTTATATACTAGCAGTAGTTCTTTCAGTACTGCGACACCAATAACTAAACGTCGCAAGTTTTTTGGGTCGAAATCGCGGAAGCGAAAAGGTAGTTTATATTCTCGTAAATACCCGAAGCGATCCCAAAAACTTGCTGACGATACCCAGTCTGAAATTTCTACCCATTCACAATCCGTACTAAATCTTGATGATTCTTTTGTTATTCCTACCGTGTTTGATTCTAGCAGGGATACCACTACTGCAGAAGGTAAAATATCAATTTCAATACCCACCAAAAAGCCGCCTAGTAAGGTATTGACTGTGTATGACAGTGCAACATACGCTGAAAAAAAATCAAATTGACTCCAATTTCTAGTCAGCGTATTGTTTTTGATGTTTCCGTTTTGGAATCGATGTTTGAAAATTCCTTTCAATGTAAATTTTGCCACCATGTGCCTGTAAAACTTTTTCAGTCATCTGCCCAACATTGTTTAGGAATATATATCTACCTAAGGTGTGAGTATTGCTTTACAACTAAAAATTACTGGATTGTGTCGGAGAGATTTAGTGAAAATATCCCTGTAGGTAATTTTACTGTTGCAAAGCGAAATGCTAGTTCTTATGAAGCTGTTTTAGGTGCCCGACTTGCTGGTATCGGCAAAAGGGGCCTAGATTTTATTTTTTGCAGTGTAGGAATTGGAAGACCACTGGCATATTCAACATTTAGTCAGGTAAACCGAGATCTTTGCGTCGTACTAGAGCATATTGCCACCGAATCCATGCAGAGGACTATTGAAGACCTTAGGTTTTCAAATGGCCTGACGCTGGATGATATAGTTCATATCACCGGCTCGTACGACGGTGCATATCAAAAGCGTTGCAGTAGGATGGGCGGAGGTTTTTCCCGCTATTGTTTTGTGTCACTAATAGAGGTAAAAACAGGTAGGGTTGTTGCATATCAAGTGGTATGCAATTCATGCCCTGAATGTACGGTATTGCGTCATCATTTTACGGGGGGAATTTTGTCAGCCGAAGAACACCGTGACAAATTTGAGTTACATTTGAACATCTGTCCCGCAAATTATAGGGATTTTTCAAGCGTATCTCTTGAGTACGAGGTTTCCCCGGAGATTATGACTCAAGGATACGAAAGGGGAGTAATTTGCGATGGCTTAGTTTGCGATGGGGATAATAAATCTTTTGAAAAATAAGAGAAGTTGACCCGTATGCATATGGATTTGAATGTCTAAGCCATTGCGTAAAACGGATGAAGGGCCATCTTATTGAATATCAGAAAAATAAACTTAGACTGGCCAGAAGTGATAAGGCAGCCAAAGTAAAATCAGGTGTGGGTAAGGCCATAATTCAGGATGAATTTAGGGGTAAATTAGTCCGAAAAAACATTCCCAGAGGGGAATGGTCTGATTCTTCACAAAAAAATGCTGTAGAAATGAAATTCCTCACAGACATTATGTGTGCACGTATTGCATCAATGTATCAGTTGGCAGTAAAACATCATAAGGGATGTGTAGACCAAATTTTGAATTATATCCGTGCCATCCCTTATCACTATAGCGCCACTGATCAATCAGCCGCAATTGATCATAATAGGTGTCCTCTAGGTGCTGATTCTTGGTGTAAATACCAAGCAGCCGTGGCCAAAGGTGTCAATCCACCTAAACACCCAAATTACCTTGGGCCCGAAGCTGTGAAATTAGTCCTAGAGGTATTTGACCATTATAACTATGATAAGCCATTTTTTATTGATCAAATTGCTGATGGGCTAACAACAAATCACAATGAGGCCCTCCATAATGTTTTATTCACAATGGTGCCAAAAACTGAAGCCATTAGCTACACTACCATGAGGTTGGGTAGTGCCTTAGCTGTTATCAGATACAACGGGGTGACTTATCACGTGTCTTTGAGATCTTAGGTATAAAGGAGAGTGCTGCCATCAAAGATCTTTTTACAGAATTGGATGCAAAGAGGGTGAGACAGTCCCGCACGATTCATAAAATTCAAACGCAGAGATTCATGGACAGCAGAGTAGGAGCAGAAAAGATTCAAGCAAGAGGAAAAAGCACGGGGTTGGCTATCAATCAGGTAAGTTCTCTGGTTCAGCTGTGATACCCGAAGATGAAACTTTAGAGGAGCTGGAGTTCCAAGTCCCAGATATGAATCCAGAGGCTTCATGTACTATACCCCAAAAAGTCAACGTGAAGCGGGCAAGCTGTGGTGTATGCGGGGAGGAAGAAGCCGGAACCGACGATGACACCTCAGACCTACCGGAAGGTAAGTTGTCATGGGTAGAGTGTGAAGAGTGTTCTGTGTGGTACCATTTTGTATGTGTTGGTGTTGTTAACAATGATAGTTTAGGCCAATATTGGGTATGTGATAAATGTTTAAATTAGATATTTTATGTATTTTAATCGTTTTATATGTATTTCTATCATCTTGAGTATTTCTATCATTTTGTGTATTTCTATCTATTATGTATGTCTTTCTATTATTCATGTTTTCGGGGGTTTTTATTATTAATATATATCTATTAAACTCAATATAATAACCTTGTTACTTTCTTTATTTAAATATGGGATAAATCGAAATGAAGTAGAAAAATGAGATGAAATTTTTCTGTTTTTTTCCAGATGAGCGAATTATTGTAAACTAGTTTGGGAAAAATATTTATTATAGAGTCAAAGTTAGGATATGTAACGATGCAGTATTGATTGGGGAACAGCCTAAGCATATAATTGAATTCTCTATTAAACACTAAAGATTTCCAAAATACATGAAAACTCAAAAATTTGGAATAGCGTCGAGTCATCTGATAAATTGCAAATTAAAAATAAATTTTAATCTAGTTCTAAAAACTCAAAAATAAGTAGCAAATAAATACTTGACAATGTAATAATCCGACTTTGTACAACGCTAGTTTTTTCATAAAGAGAATTGAATTCAAACTCTAAGAGATTTGGGATTCTGATTCAAAATTCGAAATCTACACATCGACTTAGCATAAGATATATATCTAAGAAATTGCATCAACCCAATAATTCAAATGTAAATCTGTGGGCTGTGGCACAGGAGGTAATTCATTACAATCATGTAAAGTGTCTAATGCTACTGCACTGATAGCTAGTATTAGACAATATGTACAGTGTAGAATCAGTAAAAGATAACGATTAGCTAGTTTTACTTAGGGCGGTCAGAAAGTTCTAATCAGTGCTATCATATACTCTTATTGTACCTTATTGGATCGATATTGAAGCTTGAATTTACTTCTTAACACATTCACAAGTGATACCAATTTACAGAATCAAAATCTAGAGAAAACTCTTTGTATACCACGTCCTATATATTGTGTCGCTTGAGCCACCGTGTAAAATTATGGCCTCAAATCACCCGTTCACCACTCGTCCTTCCCTAAAAAGTAGTCTCCATTATCAGATATTTGAATCTGAGAGAGTATCATTCCCATCAACTTCATAAGATTGATTTGTATTTGAGCATTCGTATCGCTTAGTAATGCCCTTGTAATGTCGTTACTCTTGAGGGAAGGTCGGGTGGTTTGTGGCCATAATTTTACACGGTGGCTCAAGCGACAATATATAGGAAGTGGTATACAAAGAGTTTTCTCTAGATTTTGATTTTGTAAATTGGTATCACTTGTTAATGTGTTAAGAAGTAAATTCAAGCTTCAATATCAATCTAATAAGGTACAATAAGAGTGTATGATAACACTGATTAGAACTTTCTGACCGCCCTAAGTAGTATCAACAGTAGGTGAATAAATAGTGTATTCTAAGTATATCAGCTTACTTGTGCATATTTCCAAACTCATGATTATTTTGAATTTCTATTTTTGGCTCCTATAGAAATTAATACTATAGAAATTCAGCAGCACAACAAAACCTACGTTAAATCATTTACTTTCAGTATTCATACTACGTCTAACAAGAATAATGTATCGCTCTATCGTCGATATTTAGCTCTTATTTGATTTCTCTTTAATTTATAGTTTGATCAATCAAGTGAACGCCGAATTTTCGATTAGTTATAACTTTTTATAACTGGGTTATTTTGAACTTTCAACCCCAATATTAAAATCTTAGAGGTAAATGTTGAATTATGCTTCGATAGATCTAAAAATTGATATTATACAGCTAGGTCCAGCTTCAATGCAAAAACATGACTTAAAATAATGTTAGACTCAATTGAACGAATACACTTATTGAAAAAATTATTCTGAGAAAATCCAATTTAAAGTTTAAGATACCGCCCTCGAAAAACCTTGCCTGGCGTAAAAAAAAACGGCAAAATATTTTATTGCTAATTTCATTGTATTACTGATCGGTCTACCATCTGAAAGCACTATTTGGACAGTATTTATTTTGATTTTTGTGAGCTAACCCCCTAAAGTTTAGCGTTAATAAAAATTGTAAAATTATTGGAGGTTTTTGACTCATTTACCAATTAGTTTTTAACTTATTTGATATTTTTTTAATGATATGGATCTTAACATTGTTTTGGCACCTTTGGAGATTATATAACACAAAGATTTAAAAGAATGGGCAAATAAAATCCAAACAAAATAGCTCTATAAGGGAGTTCATTTATATAATGCTAGGGAAATCGCAAGTTTGATCTCAGATATTTATCGATCACTGGGTCAGAAATAAAATTCTGATCGTTTCGAAAAAAAATTTGTTCGGATCCGACCATTTGTTCTTGAGATATCGCTTATTATAGGTAAAGTTCGGACATAATATCTCTCTATGGTCCCGAAAGAGGGCGAAGTCATATCTTAAAGACTATTGAAGATATATAATCTATTATATTCTTAACTAAAAGGATATATGCGAAAATATATAGGTTCCTCGAACATTCCTTTGTCAAAAAATAAATAATTTTCGCCTTATCATTGATTTAATTGTAATAAGGTCATTCCATCCCAATTCGACCTACTGTTCCATGTCGAGCATCTCAGAAATTCTTGTATTTGCCTGTAAGTTTTGCATACTAGTGTATGATCATTTGTACAATATCAGCTTTCAATACCTTTTGGTTTTATAATTATAGCCATTTCAAAATTTGACGATTTTCATAGTTCGGACACTCTTGTTTTAGAGGCCCCTTAATCAAATGTGACATATATCTTTCAATTCTTGACTTAGATGTCCAGTTTTTTACTGGTTGTTAATCATATAGTTACCTAATATTCTTAGCTAAATTGAGTATTCTTATTGCCTAGTTTAGATTTAATTCTTATCTAAACATATATTTCCATCAATTTACCAAAAATAATTCAAAATAATAATTCTTCATGTCTCCAATGGTTTAGAATTTGCCCATTTACTTTTTAATTTTGCTCTATATATATATATAATCTTCCTGGTAAATTTCATGGCTTACATCAGTTCATTTACTGTTAAATTCCAACCTATTTTAAATCATTCCAAATTTTAATTGTTATCAATTTATTCAAATTTTCTTGATGCCTACGAATGAAGAACTCTAATTGATATTTGTTTCTATTTCTTAGTCCTACAGTTATATAGATATACTTTCTCCAGTTGTGCGAATTGTAGTTGAAATTTGTGTGTGTGTTTTATCACTTGTAATATATATTAGAAGTATTTGTACAAGTACTAATAATTTTCTTTTTTCCTAATGTTGTGAAACGATTATCTTTAATTTCTTTAGTTATCAATATGCTTGCTTTCTATTGACAAAATGATTAATATATTGTTCTGTTTATACACATAGAATGGCAACGTTTCGTTACCATCCAAAACTTGTCAAATGTGGTTTCTAATTCGGGATCAAATTTCATCTGCACAACTTTGCATATAATTAAGTATTGTAATAGTAATCCATTTAAGGGTTCTGTTTATTTCGCATAGCATGGCAAGTTTATGATGTTATGTAAAACTTGCCAAATACGGTTTCTATTTCGGGATCGAATTCCAGCTGCACAACTTTGTAGATAATGAAGGATTGTCATAAGTGTTGTAATAACATAAATACTTTGGTGTCGTCGTATAATTATGCGAAAACTGTAATCATTGATAATTCAGATGTATATAATTTGTTCTTGTCTAAAGAAATATGGATATTCCAGGGTGTTCTGTTGGTATAATTTTATACGAAAATTGCCACAAAACGAAATATGATAGAAAACAAGGCCTTAAGAAAATATCTGATCTCGATAATGATGCAATACATCTTTTGGAGATCAGAGCTGGTCACATCTTTACACCAGAAATTAATACAATCTGTCTTCATCATGAACAAGTTTATATCTCAAAGTATTCCAGTTGGCAGTTATCTTGCTGTGACCCATGGCAGTTGCACAATAAAAAAATAGTAAACAAATACCTTAAAACTCTCAATACTTCATTAGCAGACGCTCTAAACAATATCATCCCAACAACAAATGAGTTTACTATCAAGCTAGGTCAAAAGTTGCTCTATCAGTGTTTCCATAAATTTTCTTTGCAAATTTAAAAAAATTCACTTGGCTATGAAATTAATTGGATTGCTATAATAATTAATTCATTATCTGCAAAGTAGTGCAGCTAGAATTCGATCCCGAAATAGAAACCGTATTTATAAGTTTTAAATAGCAACAGAAACTTGCCATGCTATGCGAAATAAACAACCCTTATTAGATGGATTACTATTACAATACTTAATTATATGCAAAGTTGTGCAGATGAAATTTGATCCAGAATTAGAAACCACATTTGACAAGTTTTGGATGGTAACGAAACGTTGCCATGGTATGTGTATAAACAGAACAATATATTAATTATTTTGTCAATAGAAAGCAAGACATATTGATAACTAAAGAAATTAAGAAGATAATTGTTTTACAATATTAGGAAAAAAGAAGATTATTAGTACTTGTACAAATACTTCTAACAAGCACGCTTCGCTTGCTTGTGCTGCGCGGCTGGCGGACACTTTGTGTCCGCCGGAGGCTCCCTTCGGTCGCCTAGGGTGACAATGGTTAATTATAAGGGAGATATCATCTCTAAATATGTCCATCTTAGTTCAAAAATCGATATCACTCGAGAAATCACCAAATTTGTCAATTATAAAATTTTTGATGCGTAATGATGACGTCATAACAAAGTGATGAGTCGTCATTTTTTGATGATAGTTGCATCATATGTGAGTTACATTAATATACACATTCTATTAAAATTTCAGCCTTCTATCTGCTATAATGGCTGAGTTATGCTCGAATAACTGTGTTGCTTAACTTTTAAAAATGTGACAATGACGTCATAATTCCATGATGAGTCGACATTTTGCTCTGAGCTCAGAACTTACTGGAGCCATAGCCAAAATACTCCCACATACCAAAAATCAGCTTTCTGCGCCCTGCAGTTTCTTCAATCAATTCGTTACAGATATATATATATATATATATATATATACATATATATATATATACAAACATTAATCAAGTTTTAATATTAAGGATATATAGTACAAGTGATAAAACACACACACAAATTTCAACTACAATTCGCACAACTGGAGAAAGTATATCTATATAACTGTAGGACTAAGAAATAGAAACAAATATCAATTATTTCATGAGTTCTTCATTCGTAGGCATCAGGAAAATTTGAAAAAATTGAAAACAATTATAAATTTGGAATGATTTAAAATAGGTTGGAATTTAACAGTAAAAGAACTGATGTAAGCCATGAAATTTACCAGGAAGATTATACATATATAAAGTAAAATTAAAAAGTAAATGGGCAAATTCTAAACCATTGGAGACATGAAGAATTATTATTTTGAATTTTTTTTGATAAATTGATGAAAATATATGTTTAGATAAGAATTAAATCTAAACTAGGCAATAAGAATACCGAATTTAGCTAAGAATATTAGGTAACTATATGATTAACAACCAGTAAAAAACTGGACATCTAAGTCAAGAAATGAAAGATAATGTCACATTTGATTAAGCGTGGGCACGTAACGCACCTAAAGGTATTGACGCATTCAAATCAACTTTGCATTCCTAGTTTTTGAGTTACAGCATCTTATGCTCGGTTTTCTCCATTTTACATCAACACATCATAGTGGTAGACCCCATCTACTCTGCATAAAGTTTGGAACATATGATAAGAAGAAATGCTTCCAAAATTGAATCATATTTTTTTAATATTTGGTACCCCAAATATTTAAAAAAAAAAACAAATATAAAAAAGTTTAACATATTTGGTACCCCCATAGGACCAAATTAAGTTAAAAGGATGAAATTTGCAAATATTAAAGAGGTTTGCTAAAAAAGTTGGAAAAAATCCGAAAAATGCTCTTTATTAATCAAAAATATAATCGCCAACTTATACGATAATGAAAATCGAGTGACCCTACGTTTATCGCACAATGATAAGAAACAACTATTGAAATTTTGGGCCTTTTATCTCAAACCAATCATGACTATTTTTATTTTCAAAAAGGTCTAATGTAAATTTTAATGGTATTTACCATAGGATTCCTTATAGGCTCTATTGTAGCATACTCGAGTTTTCATTGTCGAGTATATTTTACACTGGCCACGGAGTTGAAAAAACATGCATTCTGAGCGTATCAGATGAATTGAAACTCATTTTTGTTATGATATTTTTAGATGTCGATTTTCGTTCCCATAGAAATTAGTGACTTGCGATGTTCTAGAATGTTCTCTATCATTGATTTAGCAAGTATTAACCATGGTGTTATTAACCTGCATGCTCGATTTTCCATATCTCTACTTATAATGTATTAATTCACTATGATGACTGTCGATCGCAGATTTGACGATTTAGGGACGAATTTTGTTCAAATTTTAATTATATCTAAAGAATCAGATCGAATTTTAGAAATTTTATACTAGATTTCTTCATTATAATGTGTAGAAAAGATTAATTAAATTTATTTATCTCCTTATCCTCTAATATTCTCAATTTTTTGTTTGAAAAGAGGTTTATTGCTTCAAAATATATTTATGAGAAAAACACTTTTTGTAGTCTCTCTTCAATATAATAAGCCTCCAAACAAAAGAATACACGGAATAACAATTTATTACCACAGTTATTGCAGAAATAATAATCAGGAATGCTCTTCTTAGAGGTTATTGTAATACAATGCCAATGAAAGTTCCCATTACAGCCGTCGTAACTGATCCAGTTATAAGTCTTGGATCTTGCTGGATGTCGACAAGCTCAATTGATACTCGTCACAAACAATGTTTGAATCCTGCTATCAAGATCCATCTCAGGTCCATCCAAAATGAACCATATGTTGTGCCCTTATCGCAGCGCTTCCGTGATGCTTCCGCTAAAACTCCTTGCAATGCAATCTGTCTCCTGCGAAGTTGTCTCATCTGTCGAACGGCCGAATTCAGGCAAAATTTCAGATGTGATCTCGTCTCAAAGGAACGCTATTGATTGATAACCTGAAGGTATTCCGAGGGAAATCAAAACGGACGCGAATGTAGTACTTTACCCATAAGTGGTCATAACTCACGAATCAATGGTCAGATCTGAACATTTGTTTTCAAATAATCTGAATATTCTTTCTGATGCAATTTTCACTAGATTTCTGCCATTAAACTTAGATTATCGAAAACTCGCGATATCGTGGATCCTCCAGCCATTTTCAATGGGAAAGAAGCCATAACGTTGTATCACTGTGGTACATTTCGGTAGTCTTGGGTTAAACCTGCCATTCCCTGAGAATTTTTGAAAGATTTTACATTTTAGATCTTTTGTCAAGGGATTTTAACGGTCTTTCTACAAATTTCTTGCATTATTTAACACCTAAGGGGCTAGAACATTGTTTGAAGTCCATATAATTCTAAAATATCAAATACGTAAAACAACTGATAAATGCGTCAAAAACCCAATTATTATGTTTTAAGTTGCTCTAAACATTAGGGAGTAGAATTATATAAATAAAATAGCTAAGGTCTAATTAGTACGATTAGTTGGTAGGCCACCGTAGTAATACAGTAATACAATGAAATCAACGATACAAATTTGTTCTTTTCTTTTACTTTTGTTGCGATCTAAAAGGGGGCGAGCCTAGTCTTATCAATATATTAACTGAGAAGGAAACAAGTTATGATAAGCAAGGAGCCACAAGTAAGAAGGATAGAAATACAGAAAATAAATGTAAACAATTAAGTGAATGCCTATGCCTAAAGTGATACCTAAGTATTGGCTGGTTATTCCACTCTCTGTTAATGGTCAACTAATAACTGAACTAATCTACTCTACAACATCACCCCCTCCCTAATTATTTCTCGTCTCCAGACGAGTCGGGATAATTAGGCCATCCCGAATCCAGTAGTTTCCGCGGAGGTCTGCATATTCTACCTGATCTGCGCGGTATCGTGTCAATTTCCGAAGACTCGGGTACACTATATTCTGAGGGGCTTTCGGAACTTTGTTCATCGTGTCATGAAGTTTCACCTTGATAATCATTCGCTTCGGTTGTGGCCTCCGATTCGTTCTCGTTTGCCTCCGGGATCGCTAGTGAACTTGGGATTTCTGTGCGATACCAACTTGGAGGACCCAATACCTTACATCTATTGAGATGTACCCACTTTTCTGACATTTTCCCTTCCGATCTTCCTTTCTAATACGAACGTTTGGACCTATTCTCTCTATCACGGTCAAAGGTCCTTCGAATCTCCGGTCCAGACCGCTTTTCCTAACTCGGTTATCCAGTAGTACTAGGTCCCCGGGTTTGACGTCAGAATTACCCTTGCCCTTGTCATAGGCCTCTTTCATCCTACCTCGAGATAGTCCTAAATTCTCTTTCACTTCTTCATTTAGTACTATTTCACTGGAAGATTGGATCTCTTTCGTCCACTCGAGGGGGTCGTAACCATGGTCTTGGGTATTGATGTTCAATGTCGCAGTAGCTACAGGTTTAGGATCTACCCCATACATAACTCTGTAGGGAGTGAAACGCGTGCTTGTATTCGGGCTGGAATTCAGAATGTAGGAAACCTCCGGGAGTAGTGACGGCCAACTGTTTTTCGCTATGTTCCTCTCCTCCAATACACAACGTAACACCTGTTTTACCGACTGAATTCCTCGTTCACTTTGTCCATCTCCTGGGTGATAGGTTGAACTGCGTCTCTTACTGATCCCATATACTGCCAAAGCTTCCCTGACTTCAGTGCTATCGACATTGGGCCCTTGATCACTAAGTACATAGCTTGGCGGGCCATGTTTATATATCCATCCGTTCTTTATTGCGTCCACTATAGTCCCTGACTCTTGATCCGCCATCGGATATAATTCGATGAATTTCGAAAACAGGTCCACCATAAGTAGAAAATACCTGTGGTTATTCGTAGCCCATGGGAGAGTCGCTACGTCGAACGCGACTATCTCCCTTGGTCTCGATGCTATATTGAGAGGTACCAGTTTCTCCCTAGGCGTATTTTGGGCTTGTTTCTGTGGCATGTGAGACATCCTCTACAGAATGTCTCAATGTCGGCGTCCATCCTTTTTAGTAAAACTGTTGCCGAACTAGCCGCGTCGTTTTGTCTATGCCCAAATGTCCTTCGTTGTGTACTAGAGTTAATATTTCGTTCTTCATTTCACTCGGAACAATTACTTTACGCCCACGACACAATAATCCTTCTGTCAGATTGACTCCTAATTGATTTTTGAACTGCCCTTCGGTGATACCCCCAGAAGACTTCAACTGGTTGATTGCGGATGACGTTGCAGGATTGTGCTTTTGCCCCAGTATTAGTCTCCCTCGAATGCCAGTGACCTCTTCTCTAGTTGCGTAAACGTGCCTCTCGAAATACTTTTCGTTGTTGACCTCCCAATCTATCTCTGCTTCAACCCTAGAAAGGTAATCGGCTGGAGCATTTTCGACTCCCTTGACGTGTTCTATGCGATATTCCAAGGATTCTAACACTTGAATCCACCTGGAAAATTTTCCACGGGGGTCTTTCTGCCTACGTAGCCAGACCAAAGGGTTGTGATCTGTAAGGAAACATAAGCTTGGAGCTGCCTGCAAGTATTTTCGGAATTTGCGGCTTGCGGCAATTACTGCCCAACATTCCAGCTCCCCTGCTGAATAATTCTTCTGGGCCGGCGTGAGTCCTGAAGAAAAGAATGCTAACGGTTTTAGTATGTATTCCCCTTCTCTCTGTGACAAAATACCCCCCACGGCTGTCGAAGACGCATCCACCTGAAGTACAAATTCACTCTCCCAATCTGGGAATGCGAGTATCACCGGGGAAGCCGTTAATTTGCTCTTAAGAGAATCAAAAGCAGACGCGGCGTTATCCTTCCATGCCCAATGTGACTTGTCCTGAGTCAACTGGTATAACGGTCCTGCGATGGCAGCGAAATTTGGAACGTATTCTCTATATAAATTTGCCAGGCCTAGGAACCTCAAGAGATCCTTCTTAGATCTGGGGGTCGCGGCATTACGAATCTTGTCAACCAGCCTGGGGCTCTGTGTGTGTCCCTCTCTTGAAACCACATGGCCCAAGAATTCTCCTTGAAGATATCCAAATGTGCACTTGTCTCGTCTGAGCTGTATTCGGGCTTTCCGAAAAGCCTTCAGCGTTCCTTCCAGGTCAGAGAGATGATGGTCGAATCCGTTGGAATGCACGCATACGTCGTCAATGTACGGGTCAGCGTGTTCTATTGGTCTTAAAGTCTCGTCCAATAACCTTTGGTAGGTGGAACCGCTGTTAACCAGGCCAAAAGGCATCCGATTAAATTCAAAGAGCCCCTTAGGTGTTGCGAAGGCTGTTTTGAATTTATCCGCCTCGTTTATTTCGACTGCCCAGTAAGCCGACGCTCATCCAGAAAAGAATAATGTGTGTCTCCATGCATTCGGTCCAATATGTCTCTTGGATTTGGCATCGGATATGAATCCACTCTCGTCGTCCTATTCAGTTCTCTGAAGTCCACGCAGAATCGCTTGGTTCCATCGCGCTTCGTGACTAAAATCACCCTACTTGCCCACGGTGAATTGGACGGTCGACATATATTGTTATGGAGCATCTCCTCTACTTGGCGGGTTATTTCCTCCTCTACCACGGGAGCTACGGGACTCAGTCTCTGTTTCACTGGTTGTGCATCGCCCGTATCGAAGTGATGCACCACCCCTCTCGCTGCTTGTGGACATTTTGGGTTGATGGCTAATACATCATGGTACTTCTGGAGGACCTTGATCATACTTTCCCTTCTTTCTTGGGTTAGGTTGGGATTTACGTTGAAACCCGGTACCTTAGACTCGCCTACCTCTGGCGTCGAAAGATCCAACGCCAACGACTCTAAGATGCAAGCCCTCGTTAATGGTTAACCACCTTCCATAGTTGCAGTAGGATTCTTCCAAACCGCACCTAGCCGTACTTGTCGGTTCAGCCAGTTAAATTCAGTTGTATCGAATTTCGCGAGGAGGTCACGGCCTAGGATACAAGTATCCTGAGCCCCATCGAGTATCTCAAATGAGTGCTGAATGACTTGCTCATCACCCAAGTCCAGGGTGAGAGTGACTCTACCAATTACTTCGACGGGATCTTGAGATAAACCAAAAACTTTTCCTGTTTTGCGCGTCATCTTAGAATCCAAGCCTAGGTCACACACGGTGCGTATATCTAGAACAGATGGTCCGGCTCCACTGTCGAGTAAGGCAGTTATAGGTTCTCCGTTTAGTGTTACGGGTAAAACAGCCGACAGTTCGCTGTTACCGTTACGCTGTCCTGCCTGCATTACTTTGTACTTGCTTCCGCTTGACTTCCTATCGCTGCAGTCTTTTAATAAGTGACCCTTCTGCCCACATGCCGGACACCTCTTTTCCTTGCAGTACCGCCAAGGGTGATCCCCTCCACATATATAGCATCCTTCGCCGCGATTCGGCCCGAACCTTTGCTTAGGACGGACTAGATGGGTCTTTCCCCTTGCGTAAGCAACCCTAGCCGTAGGGTTGTGTTCAGTCCCTTCTTCAGGCTCTTTTGACTGGATAGTCGCCACTTTCGAAACAGCCTCGAAGCTCCGGTTTCCTTTATCCAATGCGTATCCCTTATCCACCAATTCTACTTTTATCGTACGTAAGACTTTATGCGCATCAGCATGCTCGAGGTCGTCCTGAATCTCGGTGATACTACCCTTTATTTTGTTTTGGATTTCTCTCGGCAATTGGTCCGCCATGATTGACGCGACATGTTTGAGCCCCAACTTCGCGTAAGCCGCCTTACGCTTTAAGGTAAAGAAGAACTCTCCGATATTCTGACCCGGTTGCCAGTGGAAATGGCATACCTCCTGCATAGCCGTGTAGGTATCCATGGGGGGTCTACCACCTCGGATAGCCCATATAATGCTTCTTTAAGTGTGGTTGCTACCTTGGTTATATCCCTGGCTGCTTCACGGTCCACGATATCCCGGTTCACGTAGGCTGGTATTAACTGGATGGCCTTCTGTTGTCCCCCCTCCAAGGTTAGAATGTGCTGAGTGGCTGCTTCAAATAAGTATCGCCAGTCTTCGATGCGGTCTCCCTTCGTCAAGGGCGGTATGACAGGTGGAGGGGCTGCCATTCACAATTGCTAATCGGTTGATATTTTCTGTATTTATGTTGCGATCTAAAAGGGGGCGAGCCTAGTCTTATCAATATATTAACTGAGAAGGAAACAAGTTATGATAAGCAAGGAGCCACAAGTAAGAAGGATAGAAATACAGAAAATAAATGTAAACAATAAGTGAATGCCTATGCCTAAAGTGATACCTAAGTATTAGCTGGTTATTCCACTCTCTGTTAATGGTAAACTAATAACTGAACTAATCTACTCTACAACACTAAGCAGTTTTTCGAGGGCGGTATCCTTGATAGTAGGGATGGAAATACACTGTTCGAGAATTTTAACATCTTACACACCTACCTCTCTTTTGACATATCCTGCAAGCCAAATCAAGAAATTTTTGTGGGCTGTTCCTTAACATTTTCGAGTTATGTGACAATGTATTTAATTACTCCTATTGGTAAATTGTAGTAGGTTGATAATATTTTTCACAGATATATTTAATGTCCTATTTGTGATATTATTAATATTCTCCTTAATCACTTGACTATTCGCGGTAAATATTTTGAATCAGTTTTGCCCTTCGCGATTATGTTTCTCGACTATTCGCTGTTTCATTTGCAAAATATTTCGATTGGCTCGTATGATTATATATGTTAGTATCAATCTTCAAATTTTGCACTTATTCTAGCCTAACCATTGTAATCATTAACTAAAGTATCGTTTTTCAATTCAGAGACTGGCTCAACATATATGATATTAAACTAGACCCTCAAAAATAAAAGTCTTAATTCAACCAATGTACTACATGGGTCATTTCATTAGTACTGAGCCGTTATCTGTAGTCAAAGGTTAGTAGAATTATCCTATTTTCGATTTGTCCATTGTATAGCACAGGGGATCAGCTTTCGATTTGCATACAGAATTACTGTGATAGGACAATTATTGTGGTTCCTACATCCGATTTAAGTACATCAGTATAGGATCCTGCCTTCAAACGTGATTTTTGAGTTTCCTAAGGCTGTATTTCATTTCTAATTAAATGTAGAATAAAACTGATCCTCCCATTAAATTCTACATATTAAAAAAACTACATAAACATGTATTTATATGTAGCATTATGGTTTTAGGCTGGTGAATAAATTGTTTAATTAACCCTCGCTTGCCACAGGAATGTGTTGCGTCATTTCCGGTTTAAGCCATTTTCAATGGGGAAGCCATAAAAATTTGGGGTGTTTACTATAAATAGGAAATACCCCAAGCCGTCCGAGGGTTTTAATGATATAATACCACTTTTGTCCCATTTTTAGGGGGAGAAAATTGGGAAAAAATCCACGTAAAGTTGCATAATTTTTTTATTCCAGGATATTGTACTGAACACCTCCCGATTACTTCATCACACTTATGTTCTTAATTATTTGACCTTGGAATGATCTTATTCCACGAATTCAAAAAAATATCACCAAATTCATTTTTAAGCTATTTTCAATGGGGAGATTCCAATTTTTCAACAGTCACCTAAACCATGTATATAAATCGAACGTACCGGTACAATCACCATAATGTTCTATCACAACAATCCTATATGCAAATCGAAAGCTGATCCCCTGAGCTATACAATGGACAAATCGAAAATATTATATTTTCACTAGCTTCTGAATACAGATCATGGCTCAGTATTTATGAAATGACCCAAGTAATACGGTATATAAATAGTACTAATCAGTATAAGAATTAATACATACTATCTGTTTCGAACTAGGAATAAATATGGAGTTATAGTCACTCAAATCAAAGATCCTATACAATATCCATGGTTGGGCCATTCGGCATAACTACGCTATTGACTATTATCAATTATCATTATTAGCTATTTAAAGAGCTAGTAGCTATTTTCTTCAATTTTAATGAATTTTCTAGAATAGGTACCTAACCCCAGGAATTCTATTAACTTTTAGTCTCGCCGGTCGCCGATTTCCCGTTGAATGTCACAATATTGAGGTCAATTATTTGAATAATGATATTTCCTTCTTTTTTTACATCTCAAGAGAATATCTCTAATCCCGTGGTATTAATTAACTTCCTCATTATAGATGTTTATTTTCCAAAAATACACCAAAGAGTCGTTTAGAAGGCAAATATATCTCTTAAATAGTGTGTTTGAGGTATGTTGAATCCTAAAATATGTCGTGGCATATTTACTATTTAACAACTCCCATCCTAATCCATTAAAAAAATATATATTAATCGCAAAATGTTAGTGATATTTGACTTTTACGCTACTTCTCATTATATATATCAAGTATATATTTCATCCTATGGCGCAAGATCATTCTATAGAATTAGATGCTAACCAATGTGACTCTGTCGAAATGTATGATCATTTTTCTAACAATTTGACACCTTTTACGAACCTCGAAAACGATTGTGCTGGTGATTTAGCATTTGCTCAATCTACGAATCATGATGACTTATCAAATGTGTTAGGACTTTCAGTCCATGAACGTGCACAATCCCCAACAAATAGCGAACCAGGTAAATTTACAATTATATTTAAAATTATTCAAATTTAAAAATGCTAGTGTTTTGTCAACTGTGTTGATTTTGTGAATTTCAAAAAGCCTTTGGATTGGGCCGAATACTTGTAGAACTATCCTATTCTCCACCTATAAGTCCAAAAGCCCCATAGTGTGTTTTCATAGCATCGGGATTTTTGGCATCAATCGACGCGGAATGCTCCCAGCTTTCACCTCTTAAGCTTAGAATAGAGGAGATTGGAGTTTTAAGTTAGGGTATTTGAAGTTCAAACACTACCAAAATAGAGGAGATCTTTAATCACGGTAGCAAGTTTTTTTGAAAGTTTCTAATTCATCACAATTTACCGAACACTAGTCTAATATATTAAATAAATGCTATAAAATTGGATATATGCCTCTAAATCATATATTTTACTTTTTGATGCGATTTTTGTTAAATTGATGCTTCATCACAGAAGATAACGTTTCTCCAGTCTCTATGTTCATTGTTGCGAGCCCATTCGATTCGTTTCAGCCTGTTTTTCTCAGAGAGCATAAAGGTTTGGCGTGGGAATTCCTTTCGGTATTTCATCTTTTTCAGAGTTCGCCTAACTGTCATTTTGGAACATGCTACACCTGTACGTTGAGACACATTGTAAGTCAGTTCATCCAATGTAATTGCACCAAAAGATCTCCTAACTTGTTGTCTGATAGATTTCATGATAGCAATTGATTTGATTGCCTTTCTTCCACCTCCTTTTTTATGTTTCAATGTCTGGCCAGTTTTGATTTTTCTTATAGTATTGTAAACAGTGGCAAGTGACACTCCCAAAATCGTGGAAATTTTCTTTGGGTTGTGTTTTACGACTTGGTGAAGGATACGAATCTGTTCTCTCGCTTGCTGTTGAGACATTCAGGCAGGTTTCAAATCTAATTAGTAAGTTGAACAAGGTAGAAAAGATAACTCAAAAAAATATGGGGAATTTGTAAAAATATTCAGAAAATTTTGACGGAGAACTGCTCAAAAAATTTTTTTCAAATCATTTATAATCGTAACAAAACGATTTTATGAAAGAAATAATAATATACTTGAAGAATAATCCACAAAAGCCTAGTTTATAAGCTTTTTAAGAACAATTTAGGGTAGATTAAGAAATCATAAAAAATTCTAAATAATTATGAACACTGACTGTATATACAAGAGCGCTTCGCTTGCTTCCGCTGCGCGGCTGGCGGACACTTTGTGTCCGCCAGAGGCGCTCTGCAAGCGCCTGGGATCGCATTGATTAATTATAAGGGAGATAACATCCCTAAATACGCCTGTCTACTGTTATAATCAACATCGCAAGAAAAATCACCAAATTTGTCAATTTTTAAAATTTTGATGCGTAATGATGACGTCATGAAATTTCTAGTTATAAAAAGGTGACAATGACGTCATAATTCAATGATGAGTCGACATTTTGTCTGAATTCAGAACTTAGTGGAGGCATAGCCAAAAGACTCCCGCATACCAAAATCAGCTTTCTGCGCCTGGCAGTTTCTTCAATCAATTCGTTACAGATATATGTATATATGTTACAGGGTATCTTTAAAATCAGGGTAATTGTAATTACCCTGATTTTTTTAGGGTAATTGTAATTACCCTGGTTCAATCAGGATAATTGTAATTACCCTGACTTTTTCAGGGTACAGTAGACCCTCGATTATCCGAACCTCGATTATCCGACACCTCGATTATCCGAACAGTGTGTTCGAGTACCACTCATTTTATCAAATACTTTTCAACCGAATTTGTGAAAATAATGTGTCCGGATAACTGAAATAATGTGTTCGGATAACTGAAATGATGTGTTCGGATAACTGAAATGATGTTATCGGATAACTGAAATATGTGTTCGGATAACTGAAATAATGTTTAATAAATCAATTCCCTAAAAATGTATGTTCCAAAATTGTGCGTAGCATTGTCAATTTGTTTGGCTATACATGCGTGTAAGTAGTATTCAAATCATAATACGTTCTTTAATAACATCTAAGTTGGTACATGTGCATTTAAGAGCGTAAAATACGTATTTCGCTTATCCGAACGATTTCACTTATCCGAACACCAATCTTTGAGCTAACAAACGGAGGTGTTCGGATAACCGAGGGTGTACTGTAATTGTAATTACAGTATAACCTCCATAAGTGGGGGAGCATGGGACGGGATAAAACTGGTTTATCCCCCATTCCCCGGTTAAAATTCAATTATAATTTTCTAGATGAGAACATCTAACAGCCTATTTGAAACTTGTAGAATTTCAGAAAATACATAGTACATAGTACATATAACACACCCATTAATGTACCAGTTAAGTTTTATAAGTTACACAATTACATTTAGAAAACTCCACTTCCTAATATGGTACTTAGGTGGTATAATTGTTAACTTATAGTATGGAAGGGGGCGAATTCAGGGTGGGCAATGTTACCTGTTACAATGCAACTGTCAATTGAGGAATCCTATTAATAGGACGATTACAAGTCATTTCGCACCTAAACCATTTCGTACTCTTTCCATTTCGTACTTAATTGCAATTTCGTACCTAACACAATTTCGTACCTAATACAATTTCGTACCTAATACAATTTCGTACTCATTACAATTTCGTACCTAACACAATTTCGTACCTAACACAATTTCGTACCTAATACAATTTCGTACCTAACACAATTTCGTACCTAATACAATTTCGTACCTAACACAATTTCGTATTTATAAAAACACAATTTCGTATTTACAAAAACACAATTTCGTATTTATAAAAACACAATTTCGTTTTTATAAAAACACAATTTCGTATTTATAAAAACACAATTTCGCATTTATAAAAACACAATTTCGTTTTTATAAAAACACAAATCTGAAAGAGTATTGGGTACGAAAGAGTATTGGGTACGAAAGAGTATTGGGTACGAAAGTGTATTGGGTACGAAAGTGTATTGGGTACGAAAGTGTATTGGGTACGAAAGTGTATTGGGTACGAAAGTGTCATAATTAAGGTACGAAAGAGTGTTGGGTACGAATTGACCGATACCCAATAGGACAATTGCTCTTAGGTGAGCTAAATTGTGTTTCCCGTACTTGTGTATTACAGGCTGAGCAAATCTGGATGGACATGTGAAAATGGCCCAAGTTGCGCCTATACAAATGATCCACTATACAATGAGTGGTCACTATAATTAACCTAAAAAAACAAAGTAATTACAATTACCCTGAAAAAGTCAGGGTAATTACAATTACCCTGATTGAACCAGGGTAATTACAATTACCCTAAAAAAATCAGGGTAATTACAATTACCCTGATTTTACAGATACCCTGTAACATATATATATATATATATAAATAAATACATATACATTAATCGAGTTTTAAAAGTAAGGATATATATTTAGATAGATAGATAAATAGATAGATAAATAGATATACAGTCTGTCCCATAATTATTTACACCTCTATTTTCCAATTAATCCATTGTTATTTGATCTACGGCCTGTTTACAAACACAACAAAATGCCGATTAGAAGTTCAAACTCTCTATAATGCTGGAATTACCAATGCCAAGGATATTTCATCCAGGGTCATGTCCCAGAGATTACAGTTTTTCTTCCTGCTAATGAAAAAGACTAAACATCTCGATCACAGACAGGGTGCTGGTTTCAAAGTTGAGAAACTTCTTTCACTTGTAGCAGTTGTGATTGGTAACGTGGCAAATATTGTAATATTCTGAACAGAGCTGGCATCAAGTTTCTCTATTGCATTCAGATAATGCTTCGACTGCAGCTATAGGTGCCGTGTCGCCTTTTGCCAGTTTATTAGACCTAAATACATTGCCAGATATCCATTTCTGCTTCGATTTCTGCAGTACGATAAGGCAACAATGACTCTAATGGCTTCAAAACACTCTTTAATTGATCCATAGGCATTTTTGCACCGCTAATTGGCAAAAGAATTTTGGAGTGTAAAGTTTTTTCCCTGGATTCAAGAACCTAAGATTAAATTGCTCTATTAGCTTTTGAAAATATGGAAGGAATACATGTTCTCTGTAGAAAATTTCTTCTCGGTTGAGAAATTTAGAATTTTGCTCTTGCTAGATCCCTGGGAAGTGTCACTGAAGATCAATTAAATTTCAGCTTTTGATTTTGCACTCGTTAGAAACTTTGGTTATGAACTCATTATCTGCATATTCCTTTCAAAAATTGTCACCAAATTCTCAATCATGAAACACATTGCAAACGAATCTAAATTTGGTGACTTCAATTGTTTGAAACATTGAACAGAAGTGCACTTAGACGTTCTAAAACCGTGCAAGAGTAAATGAAGTCGAAAGAAGTACATACATGAATAAGCTGATTTGCTTTCGATGCTGTTTCTCTTCCTGCTACTTAATTTAGTTCCTCTAAAGCTCCAACGATTGGCTCAAGTAATTCCAGAAACACCAATATTGCATCATGCCTTTCTACCCATCGTGTATCAGCAAGAGTTTTTCAATCGCTGGCGTCTCGATTCAGGACAAGATTTGAATGGCCTGACGTAGTCTCTCCCCACGTAAAGGGTAACCATGAAAAAAGGAGATTATAGAAGCAAGACTAGAGAATGTATTTCTAACAACAACAGTCTTAGCTTTAGCAATGGCCAAGTTTAAACAATGCGATGCACAATGAGTATAGCGGACCATTGGATACTTTTCAGGTATGCAGGCTTGAACTCCTTTGTATTTTCCAGACATTGAACTAGCCCCATCCAATCCGAGTCCAAACATTCTTTTCAGATCAAGACCAGAAGAGAGGCAAAATGATTCAATTTAATTTGCAATTCCCTCACCAGTTAGGTCAGTTACTGTCACGAAACCAAAATACTTCTCGTATTATGATGAGGATATTATCATTTCGGATATTAATGTAACGAGCTGAGATAGTTGCTCATGATGTGATACATCTGCTGACACGTCTGCTAAAATAGTGAAAGGGACACTTTCATGAACTTCGCAAACAATCTTTTTGCTAATCAATGATCCGCAAATATTTATATTATCGTTCTGAATGTTTGGGCTGAGATATTTAGCGTTTGCACCACTAGTAGTTAAGTGTTCTCTTAAAACAGCGTCACTTGCTCTTAGACGTAAACGAAGAGCTGCACGGAAGTTACCATCGTTTTCATTTCGCTCTTTAATATTAAATTCTGAAGACTCACCTCTATGTGCACGAAAGCTTAATTCTTGTCGACCAAGAAAAGGAATCGTTTCTATTATAGGTACAGTGGAAACCGGTTATAAGAACATCGTTGGGAGTTGAAAAAAATGTTCTTATAACAGTATTTCGGTTATAAGAACATGTTCTTATAACCGACATAAGAAGTCAGATATGTCGGTTATAAGAACATATTTTGTTCTTTTTATCGTTTATACTTAGGTCATTTCAAAAGTACTGATCACTTGATTTTTGACGGTTAGTGTATATCAAATGCACCAATTAATATAATCTACATAGCATTACCCATTCTCTCCTAATATCTAAAAGAAATTTTATGATAGCATAAGTATTTTTCTTACAATCATCATTTCAATCTTGTCAGTTTTGGCTACTTAAACATTTATGGCTTCAAAATCGTCAATTATTCAGCAAGAGCAAAGGGCATATATCAAGTTTCGTTCACTGCTAAAAGATTCGGAAAGGAATATCCACAATGATCTCGTGGAAGTTTGTGGAGATCAAGCACTTGCTTATTCCACGGTTAGAAGATGGGCTCAACTATTCAGAGAAGGAAGAGACAGCATTGAAGATGAGCCTCGGACTGGTAGGCCTAAATCTGCAACCTGTGAACCCTCAATTGAGTTAGTTGGTGAATTCTTCGAAATGGCCCTTGCTGCTCTATTGAAGAGATTTCTAAGTATACTGATATCTTAACGGGAAATATTTATCACATTCTGAAGGAAGATCTCGGAGTAAGGAAGGTTTGCGATCGGTGGGTGCCGTATTTACTGTCAGAGGCCCA
The DNA here is from genome assembly GCA_963281255.1 of Aphrocallistes beatrix. Classification (NCBI taxonomy): domain Eukaryota; kingdom Metazoa; phylum Porifera; class Hexactinellida; order Sceptrulophora; family Aphrocallistidae; genus Aphrocallistes; species Aphrocallistes beatrix. The sequence goes on from OY725490.1 coordinate 4,971,976, forward strand.
GATGGGACAGGGGTATAATTTTGTGATAATCTTCTACATTACGAAAAATTTGATGCAAGGAGACTCTATGAAATAGTAACCATAGATAAAACTTGGATTTATTATTCACAACCTAAATCCAAGGAAAAATCTAAGTGTTGGCTGCATCCGGGCGAACCCCGACCAAAAAACCGCGTCCAGATTTCCGTGCCAAGAAGGTAATGCATTTGACGCCTACGGTCCAGTTGCTCAAGTTTGCGTTCCGAAGGGCCAGAATGTTACTGGAGACTTTTATCGCACTCGTGTGCTCGCAGAAGTCTTAAACACTACGCAGAGCGTCGGCTGAGAACTGGTCCTCGTAGAATAAAACTTCTACATGACACTGCTAGTAGCCATAAAACTAAACAAGTCGCCGCATACATCGAGGATATAGGGATGCAGACACTGAATCATTCTCCCTATTCCCCTGACCTAAGTCCTTGTGAGTTCTGGTTTTTTCCAAGCTGAAAAGTCATCTCTCTGGCAAGGAGTTCACTAGTCGAATGGAGATCGGATTCGCCTTTCATAAGTACCCGAAATCGATCCCACAGACGGAGTATAAAAAGACATTCCGTTGCTGGGTAGACCGTCAAGAGAGACTATTTCGAGAATATGTAATTAAATAACACATCAGTCGTTGCTTAATATCAAATTGGTGGGGGGTGATCAGTACTTTTGAAATGACCTAAGTAAGAACATCTATTATCGTTTATAAGAACATCTATTGTCGGTTATAAGAACATGTCTGAAATTACAAAATTGGTTGTGTATGAATGAATAAAATGAGAACTTGACTACTAATAGTTCTAGAAATTATTGATAGAATGTTCTTATAACCGATATTAGATGTTCTTATAACCGGTTCTGTTTAAATAGTAATGAATAGAAAAGAATCCGTTTCCAAATAAATGGTTCTTATAACCGACATGTTCTTATAACCGGTGTTCTTATAACCGATATCCACTGTACCAGTCTATCACGATTTAGTTGCTTCTGTTTAATTCGCTGTTGATTTAGCTGGTCGCGAATATCTAAATCAGTCTCAGCTGCCTTTTTGAAAGCATCACTCTTCGTAGTACAATCTCGATCATACGAGAGCTGATAATGACTGTTAAATACCTCTATGGCGTTCTTGTAGTTGTTGAACGGTGAAATTGCTAGGGATCCAACTTTTTGTGTTCCTCCTTTACCTACTCGTTTATCATTTCTATCTAAAAACAGGACACAAATTTTACAAAATGCGCCCGACAAGTATTCGTGTAAGCAAGCCATGGGAGACAAACCAGCCAACAACCATTGAAATACCTTTTCTTACCACCTTAAATGATTGCTGGATAGATATAATTTTCTGGCGGCGTCCAACAGTTATGCAATATTTCTAAACGAAGGTCTTCATCCACTGACTGGTTTTCTGTTACAAATAATCCGAAATATGATTTGGATGAGCAGTAATGGACAGATCCTCGTTCAAATGATCAAGAGAGAGAGGATTGTTTTCAGTGATAATCAATGATTCGTCCAACTCGTTTTCAACTCTTGTTTGTTTAGAAAGGAAAAAGTCAAGTGAATTTCCTGGACGTTTTGCGTAGATTATACCAATTATTTATTCATGAATCCATTTATTACAATAAATTTGAGACTATGAAACCTTGAAACAAATTCAAGTGCTATTTTGGGAATAGTTTAATATGAATTTAACAACTTTCACTATTTGATGAATAATAAACAATATTGTTAATAAAACATTAACACTATCATCATCAAAAATATATTTTTGCACCCCCCCATTAGCTTCATCTGGGTACACCACTGGATTTAGGATATTGAGAAACATATGACTGAATGTCTTACATGTAATTTTTAAGCGTATAATGCATTGTGTACCCGAATCAAGACATTCTAGATAATAACCAAAATTATTGTCAAACTGTTTAAATCAGTGGTTCCCAACTAGGGTTTTTAATCCCGGTCTAAAATTCCAATCCCGGGATTTCGGGATTGACAAATTCTGAATCCCGGGATCCCGGGATTAGTAATTTTCAAGAATGGGTATGCTAGTATTTGTATATATAACGTGACTATAACGAGACTATTTTTGAATTACGGAAATTGTTTACTACATGAATTCACTGAGCTAATTTCCCACATAGAGAACGCTTGAAATATTTCCAAATGGGTGCACCTAAAAAATTTTGCAAACGATTTTCTCAGCCATCATATAGATATTGTAAATTTGAAGTGTAAGAGTCACATACAAACACTTTTATAATACATCAGAAAGGTCCTTGCAAGTTCAATTTGACCATATTATTAGTATCACAACTTTGTATAGTATATTAATCAAAGTGTGTTATATATATTGAATCACTATTTCATCCAATTATGGGAAACCCTGTATTTACAAACCAATAGACATTACAACAAATGTGTGATACACGTATAAACTGCATTAATCATCAGTCCCGGGATCGGGAATCCCGGAATTAAAAACCCTATTCCCAACCTTTTTTTTGTCATTCGCCCCTTTTGCCAAATTTCGTTTGCAAATTAAGGAAATGATTTATTGAAATTTATTAATTACAACAAAATACACGAACTCAATGATTCTAACATACGTATTAGCTATGCCCTATTGATACAGTGAGATTGCTGTGCTTGATGTCGTTTCAAAACTTTTCTATGTCAGGCTTAAATTTAGTCAGATCTAAGCGTAAATCGCCACCTGTTGTGACATTCAATTTATTTCTTTTATCCGTCAAGAGGCTGTTCACTTTGCTGAAACCCCTTTCTACGAGGTATGAAGTTGGAAATGCAATCAGTAATAACTTAACCTTCTGCCACGTCACTGGGTATTTCACTATTATATCAGGGGTGAGTCCATAAATGATAACCACCATTTCCAAAGCTGCTTGCTGCACCCATGTTGTACTTTTTATATCAATATTTTCCTCTTGGATTGTTATATCTACAGAACTTGAATCTATTGAGAAAGGATCTAAAATCCAAGGATTGATATGTAATTGATTCAAATCACTGATGCGATCGAGCATATCCTGTCGCATTGGTTTTAGGTGCTCTGTATATACTAATAGTCTATCATCAGCAATGCTGTCTGCACTTTTCTTTAGTGTTGGAAACTCTCTGTATTCACGACTGCTTTGATTTTGCTTGTACAAATATAATTTGTCAATAAATGACATGATCATGCTCTTGCATCGAATGAGATCATTTTTCTCTCCCTGCAATTGTACATTGACATTATTCAGTTTCTCGAAAATATCTGTCATATAGAAAATGTCCTGATCAAATGCTTTGAGTTTGACAGATAGATCATTATCATGCTCTTCTAAAAATTCGACAATTGTGTTGACTCGTTTCAGACAATTTCCTTAACGATCAAAATCCTCACCATTTTCATGGCATAACTCTCTGAACATACGATCTTTCAATGAACGGCTTTTGATCTTGTTTATAACCATAACAATGTTAAGTAACTCATGAAGAACTCCACTCAAGTGCTATGCAACTAGATGTTGACGATGGACAATGCAGTGGATAGTATATATTCCACGTACAGCATTCTTCATAAATGCAATGAAGCCTCGATAACGACCGGTCATTGCTGGTGCCCTATCAGTTGCTACAGCAATTACATTTTCTAAAGGAATGGTTTTCTCTTCCAAATACGATGTTACCACTTTGAAAACAGTTTACTCTTAGTGTCAGTTTTAAGGGATTTTACAAAAAGCTTTTCCTCATGGATAGTACTATCATTCATAAATCGGACATATGCCATCAGAAGAACTTCATTATCAGGAAGCGTAGATTCATCCAGCTGAAGAGAAAATTGTCTTCTTTAATGCATTCTTTAGAGTTGCTCCTCCAAATCTACTGCCATTTCATCATTTCTTCTTTTGACTGTATTATTGCTATTAGATATTTTCTGAATAGCTTTTCTTGGATTTTCGTGGATCACTGTAGAAATAACTTCCCCCAGAACAGGAACAATCAGTATCTCACCAATAATGTGCGGCTGTAGCGTTTGAGCGATGAGGTTAGAAATCTTATAAGAAACAATCAATCAACCTCCACTTTCATGTTACTCTTTTCAATGGTATTTTTAAGCTTGTTTCCACTTTGAAATTGATCACGGAGACTTTTAAAGAAAGTTAATTGGGAATTTTTTGTCAGGATACTTCCTTTGAAGGTGATCCTGCATTCTTGATGGTTTCTTAGTTTCATTAGAGAACTTTTGAGAACACAAGAGACACATTGGCAACTGTTCATCGTGTGGAGCAGTGACAAATCGGTATAAAATAAATAATTGACAGAATACTGATGACATTTCTTTTTGGGATCATATTCGTTTTCGAAGCCTTTTCAAAGTTTGAATCGTAACAGGTAATGTTTATTAAATGATATTAAACAGTGTCCCTACACGTCGATTTTTATAGTATTTTAATTGAATGAAATCATCACTATATTATATAGAGGGCGTGAATATAATTGCAAACAAAACCTGAATGATTACAAACGATGTGTTAAATCTCAATTTGAATCCCTAATACTTTTTATAGAATACAGAGGGAACAATCTATTCTATATTATTAAAAGTTGTTTTTCAAAATCGCCCCCCTTCAAGCATGAACCTAAAATTCGCTCCTCGAAGCCAAAAATTTAACTTAAGTTGGCGATATTGCCCACGTTGGGAACCACTGGTTTAATTGAAACAATTTTCAAATCCAATCTATAAGATTTAAGTATTTTCAACTTATTTAATAATAATTTATTTAGCGTGAGTCACCATTTCGGAATTATGACGACATTTATAATTAAAATTTGGAATATTCAATTTTTCGTGTATAAGCCTGCATTTGTGCTTGTATGTGATAGAAAGTTGAAATTTCAATAGCAAAAGTATAATAACATCACTTACATGTGGTTACCATCAAAGAAAATATAATGAGTTATTGTTAAAACAACGCGCTTCGCTTGCTTGCGCTGCGCGGGTGGCGGGCACTTTATGTCCGCCGGAGGCTCCCTTCGGTCGCCTGGGGTCACATTGGTTAATTATAACGGAGATAACATCTCTAAATACGTCTGTCCTACTGTTATAATCTATATCGCACGAAAAATCACCAAATTTATCAATTTTAAAAATTTTGATGAGTAATGATGACGTCATAACAAAGTGATGTGTCATCATCTTTTGATGATGGTTGCATTATATGTGAGATATGTTAGTATACAGATTCTATTAAAATTTCAGCCTTCTATCTCCTATAATGGCTGAGTTATGCTCGAATAACTGTATTGCTTAACTTTTAAAAATGTGACAATGACGTCATAATTCCATGATGAATCGACATTTTCGTCTGAGCTCAGAACTTAGTGGAGCGATCGCCAAAAGACTCCGACATGCCAAAAATCAGCTTTCTGGGCATGACAGTTTCTTCAATCAATTCGTTACATATATATACAGGGTGTTAAACAATTGATGTCGTAATATAGAATAGACAAATAAAACAGATTATTGCTGTAGTAATGTGCTCCCTACTTTCCTATATAACCACCATTGTTGGCAATACATGATTTAATCCTATTCGGCATCGAAGCTATAAGATTGCCCAAAACATCCTCCGTTATCTGAGACCATCCCAGTTTGAGGTTATTTTTCAAACTTTCTTCATTTGTTGCGAGTGGCATTGAATCCAGTTGACTTTGGAGTATTGCCCACAGATTTTCTATAGGATTCAAGTCCGGCGAATTTGCAGGCCATACTTCTTTAGGCCAAAAACCTTTAAGGTTCTTCAGACACCACTCCTGAGTTCTTTTGGAGGTATGAGCCGGCGCCCCATCTTGTTGGAAAATGGCCTGGGACATGTTTTTCATCACTTTTCGTTGATAAATGGGTCCATTTTTTCTTTTTCTTTTAAGTGTAGGCATCTAAACTTTCTTCAAAATGTCCTCTATATAGTATTCGGTATTTACAGTCTTACCTCGAGGAATAAAGTGCAATTCTGATAATGCGGAGTGGGACATCATACCCCACACATTTACTTTCAGAGGGTACTTCACAGTCTTTACCGGAGGTATATTATCACGTTTCCGAGCCCACACTCGGTTATTTTGCCGATTCGGAGTGTGATAAAGTTGAAATGGTGATTCATCTGAAAATAGTATTCGTCTCCATTCTTCCACACCCCAGTTCTTCCTCTCTTTGCAGAAATTCAAACGGGATTTTTTCTGAGAATCAGTTATATTTGGCTGTTTTTGTGGTTTATAAGGAGTAGCCCTCAAACTTTTCAAATAATTCAGTACAGTAACGTGAGAAACTGATACAATGTCCCTCCTTCTCAAATCCTGAGTCAATATCCTAGTTGATTTGTGAGGTTTTGATAGCGATTTAGCAATTATGATTTTCGATGCTTTGGATAGCGATTTTTTTCGACCACGTCCAGGTTTGTTGCTCAATGATTTACCTTTTTTTGAAAGCGCCCATCAACGCTGTATTGTGCGTAAATTTATCTTCAGAGCATGCGAAACCTTCGTTTGAGACATGCCTGCTAAAATCATACCGATTGCACGATTGCGGACATCAATAGTGTATTCAGTTACCATGGTAACACCAAAGAATGTTAGGAATTATTAATTTTCAGGAAATAAAAATATCTGACACAATGAACTAGAATACTAATTATAAATTCATGAAGCATGTATAAAAGTAATTTCAAGTCAAATTCTCATGGTTAACTCGTCTAAAATGGTTTCTTAATTAAGTATTAGAAATAAATAAATTACGACATCAATTGTTTAACACCCTGTATATATATATATATATACGCAACCATTAATCGAGTTTCAATAGTAAGGATATTATGTCAACATGACACGTCATTAAATCGAAAATCGCTCTTTATGCACAATTTAGAGAATATATGTAACATATGGATAAGTGGTATACTTCTTGATATCAGTATAAGATATAAGAAAATAAAAAGATGACTCATCATTGTTCATGACCTCACTATTACCTTTTATAATTCGCAATTTTTGATTTTTGAGCATCCTTCCTATTAAAACTCGATTAATATATGTGTTTATATATATATATATATCTGTAACGAATTGATTGAAGAAACTGCCCTGCACTGAAAGCAGATTTTTGGCATGTGGGAATATTTTGGCTATGGCTCCACTAAATAATGAGCTCAAACTTAAATGTCGACTCATAATGTAATTATGACGTCATTGTCACCTTTTTATAATTAGAAATTTTAGTTTTTCGATTATAACAAGGCCTTTTTGGGTGATAGAAGGCCGCAATTTTAACAAAATGTGTATATTAATATATCTCACATCTGATACAACTTTCAGCAAAAAATCATTACTCATCACTCTGTTAGTGACGTCATCATTATTCATCAAAAATTTTAAAATTGACAAATTTGGTGAATTTTCGAGCGATTTCGATTATAAAAGTAAGACGTATTTGGAGATGTTATCTACCATATAATTAATCAATGTGAGCCTAGGCACCCAGAGGGCGCCTCCGGCCGTCGCAAAGTCTCCGCCAGCCGCGCAGCGCGTTGTTATTATTATACCTGCTGTTGTATGAAACAGAAAGTTGAAATTTCAAAACCCAAATTGTATTACGATCAAAGAAAGAAAAGAATAGTCATTGTTTGAATATTACGTCATAAAATCGAAAAATCGCTTTTATGGAATATCTAAGTGACACGTGAAAGAAGATTGAATACATATCATGTCTATATCATTATCGCTGGACAAGGTATCAAATATGACTGATCATTGCCGTCCTAACGTTATTGTCACAACTCACAATTTTAATACTAGTGAGTTTAGCTTTCCAACCTTAAAATGCCCAATATAGTTTGAAATATAAAAAGAACAGCCTCATGAAATCATTTCTCCCATTTCCACAAATACGAGGGTCAACCCAAAAGTTTTGTCATTCAAAAATACTACTACACATATCCCAATTCAAATTTTTTAAGCTTTTCAAAGTATTGTCCCCAAGTAGGAAAGGTATTAAGTTTAGAGGCACTCGGATTCATTTTCACTGCTTGTTTAGGTAAGGTGTGCAACGATTTAACCATCGTCGCTCTTCCCTTATATAACCACTTCATCTAATCGAGGGAGTAATCGTTAATTTCCTTCAAGAAGCTCAAGAAGGTGTTCACGTCCGCACACATAGCAATATAGTAGTTTACGAGACATCGCCGAATGTGTGTATAATCTCTTTACAGCACTATATCTTCCTACCGATTTGTGTTTGTGCCAGCATATGTTTGGTATTTGAATTTTTGTTTGTTTTACCATTATCTATTGCAATCTAATATCCTGCAATAGTCTGTCAATAAGAAGTGGTTTGGTTATACTTTCTCGATGTATACTGACCGTAGAGAGATAATGACAGACGTCTTGAACCAGGCGAGAGTGCAGTGGCGATTGATAGTGTTACTCCATAAATTATTATCTTGTTGAGCTGTCTTAAAAAGTATCCAAGCATTCCCAATTACAGAGTCGAGAATATTGAAAAACATTTTAAAATAGCCGCGTTTTGATGAGAGTGGAATTTAGTGGTGTGCAACGAAGCGATTATTCAGATATACCCCTCCTATGTTAAGAAAGATTCTATGCTTTCAGAACGGGTGGACTGGGAACAGAGTCTCTTGTGTACTTTAGTTGAGTATGATGAATGTATTTCTTTTGCCATTCGACTCGAGATTGAGGAACGGCTGAGAGATAGTTCATAATGAAGATGACCTTTTTCTTGCAGTTCGATACTTTTTATCCATCCAAACGAGCAACAAACCGCATTCTTCACTTTTAGTTATATGCTAGTAGACTGATCCTTTGCCTGATAAGTGATTCTTGCTTCACAATTGAACCATTTATAGGCCCAGGTTAGCTAATGCATCATGCCCACTAAATATTCATATTCAGGTGGTAGATAAAATATTGAAGCGGTGTCCAAGTCCTGTCCTTGAAGCGAGATCAAGGCTAGTTGAGAAATGATCACAATAGATTACATAGCCTTGTCAAGATAATCCTCTGACAGTTGTAGTACCACATTTGGTACACCCTCAAATTCGCCACTACTTCCTATATAGATATCTTGCTTGACCACAACACAAACAACATAAAGCCCACAGCTTAATCCCGCACTTATGCCGTTTTGACTTGATCTTCTGAATAAGTGGACTGCGTCCGAAAAATTTCACCATTGTTTCGTCGTTAGAGAGCGACCTGGCAGGAGTGAGCAGTTTAGATGAGTCAGATGAGTTTTTCTCGGAGCAGCTTAAATTAATTAAAGAGCAAAAGCATATCATAAATTAAGAAGGGAAAAATATTGAATCATTAACAACTAGATGTAGAGTTTGTGTAGATCTTTAACTTAGATAAATTTAGAAATGTATTGTTAGGCATACCGGCATGAATCAAAGTTATACATCAAATGATGTTATTAAATTGAAACAATATTATCAAATAGAATGACGAACAATTGAAGTTAGATGCTAATCTCTATGTAATGTAATGTCATAAGTTTTGATACTTCAAAGAAAAATAGACATGTTGATAATTTGAAGCTAACGAATATTTAAGCCACCTCTGGAGGTTACTTAAAGTTTACTTAAATTAAACTTAAGCACAAACTTAAATCTTAGTGAATACCAATCTCGGCAAAAACGAGTTAAGTTCGAACTTAGTACTTAACTATGGTTACTTGAAGTTCATACTTTAGTTCGTACTTAAGTTCGAACTTAAGTTGATCTTAGTGAATACCATTTATGCTTGAACTTAGTACTAAGTTCAAACTTTAGTACGAACTTAAAATGTTAGTGAATACGGCCCCTGAATTTAGGTAGATAGTAGATGTTAGATCACAGTAATAAGCGCGACGGTTAAGCATCGTTTCAAAACATGTCCAAAGATGCAAATCAATGAAGCAATCGCATCTCTTCATACACTGGTTCCTTCCTGCTGTAGTATTCACGCTGCCCACAGAACTGTTTTGTTTGTTCGAAATTATTGTGGAATACGGATTGAGGAAGGACTGCATTGATGAATTATATCGGATATTTGCACTCGAGGGGATACCTCCATTCTTCCGATGAAGACTGCCTCGGGTTTGGCTGGTTGGGGTGCAGTGGCATTTTGTGTGGTCGTAGTTGTACTTATCGTCTTCAGTCAAGATCCGAGACAATTCGCTCATATGGCTCCAATCTCTTACCCAGAGCCCTTCGATTTTCCTTTCCAACCTGCGATTGTGTTTCCTGATTAGCTTCAATCACATAAACAATTAGATTAATCATTGTACAGTGGATTAAAAAAAGTTACGACAGTGGTAATAGCTTTCTAGGTACAAGTTAGAGAACTAGATGTATTTTACATGTATAATTTCATGTTTAACAAATTGATTGACATAGGAACTTTTTTGATATGGCTTCTATTTTTCGAGTTGTGATGACGCACCAAAATTAATTAATTAGAAAAATTTGTATATCAGAAATAAATGGGCCTTGTTGATCAACTTTGACAGTTAGATACAGGTTATTATCAAGTTATTAGTCGATACTACGATGGATCATTACAAGATAACTACACTTTGATCGTCTTTTCGCTGGTTTGCTAGCAAAAATATGTTTTCTTTGATATAAAGAGACTACATAGATTAGTGTGAAATAAGGCAAATAAATATGTATTTGAGTTATATGCTTCAAAAGCATAGATTAATGAAGATTGTTTATTTCTAAATCTATATAATCATATTCACATTGAATATGCAGATTAAAATTTGAATATAGTACAGATTCTTTCTACAGACCCATAGGTATTGAAAAATGCAGAAAAATTCTAAAGTTTGCTAATTTTAGTCCAAACGACTAAATCAAAGTCCGTGTTTGACATTTTGAGTCAAGTGATGTCAATTAGTAACCGATTCTATCTTATTGCAATTTTCTTTATTTTAGTTAGTGTAGGTGTAACAATTGACCATATCTGTCCAAAAAAGATCGAAGTCTAAATATTGAATTGTATTCATAAAAAAAGTTTATCTGACAAGATTAAAGTAAGCGAATTCAGTATCTGGAAGAGATGTGCTAAATTTTGGTAGATGACTGGAATCGATATGAAAAACTAATCTAAGTAGAGTTATATTTGACCATAATATATGCTACTTACATGTCAAAACTGAGTTTTGAAATTTGATGATATTCCACAACTCACTTTATTTTTTAAAACCATATTTGGTGATTGTAAATTCAAACAGATATATTTTTGGGTATCGGATGGAATTTGATCAAATAATTTTATATCTATGATCCTTTCATATCCATAAGTCACGCGCATATATTCCTTGCTTATCTCTTTACCTATACCCCTTGCTATGGAGTAACACTATCTAAGATAGATTGTATCACAAATGTTATTTTTCTAAATAATCATTACACATCATAATCTATATTGAAAGTTTGAGTACTAATGCTAGTGCTGATATATTTTTTTACCTGGTGACATGATGTACAAAGGTTGTAATTCCTTGGTTACCATCTGTTTGCAAAGCTTCCACAATTTTCTCGTTAAAATATTCAACATCAAGTCGACTTTCTTTTTATCAAAATTAGTTGGAAATGGAAATACCCTTGAATACGTTAACTTGGTTAATCAATGAATCGAATTTTCCCTTTGATGGATTGCAACAACATTTGTAAAATCTGCAATCATTTCTTTAGGCGTTATTTAATCGCACAAACGTAATTTCTTTTTTTTCAGCAGTCCAATTGTTTTTAATATTTTAAAAAAGATTTTTAAAAATAACCTACTGAAAACATCGTTATTAACTGGATGTTGAATGCTGTATTCAGTTTAACTGACAAAATTATTGTGAAGCATTCGAAAAAATGTTATATTTGCTGCAAGATTGTCATTCATTACTAAATACACTTAACCTGATTAAGCGTGAATAATCCTTATAAATTAGATAATTTGTGTATATATTATTAACTCTGCAGATTTTGAAAAATGGGAATTAATTTGGCCACGAATGCTGGAGTTCCGAATATGGGGCACAAAACGCCAAAATCGTTCTTGCTGGTTTATTAGAGTCAGTACCAGACCAAATGATATGAATACAATAGTATCGAATTGAAGGTTTGATGTGTACTTCATCCACTAGAATCTTACAATACTTTCGGACCCTTCAAGCTCCATGGACACAGTCTTTACTTATCTGTGTATATTCTTGTACTGATCCCGGATCAGAAAGTGTTCGAAATTAAGATTTTATCCCCCCACGTTGGTGGGATAAAATTAGAAATTTTCTCAATGCTGAATAGCAGTTTCTAATTCATTGCTTTTTGTAATCCATTTCACATTTTGTTATATTATTTTGCTAATAAATCCACAATATTGAGAATCAGATGGTCTAATACTATATTATCAATTTAATTTGCTTGAATTAAGCATAATTATGATTAATTGCAATAGGAAAATGTAGAGGAGAAAATTTTGTACAAATTTTTATTTAGATAGTTTGAGCATTCTGTAGATAAAAACAATCTTGGTCACCTTATCGACTCTGAGTCTATTCCTTATGTTGGAATCTATATAGCCAAATTTTGAAAATATCCGCTCAACTCCTCCGCTAGATGCCAGAGCTGAATAATTTAATTTTTGATATTAAGAAAGCCATTGATGACCATTGTTTACAATAATATGTGTGGTCATTATAATTCGAATAGAGTCGGGTCTCATTAATACGAATCAGTGAACCTTCGAAACTTGAACGTATTATCCGGAATTCGTATTACCAGAAGTAAATTGCATGCATCTGTACAGGCCGGGGAATCAAACCTTGTTCGCTTTAACCGGTATTTTGCCTTATCCGTGTTCGTATTAGCGAGAGGCTACTTTACTTTATTTATGATTTAAATCAAACAACCCTGATTCTCTGACAGGTTTAAGTTGCATTTTCTCCTTTATGTAGAAAATATAAGGTAGGCTAACGCTTTGTGATAACAATTCTAAAATAGTTCTTTACTTTGTCATGTGTTAAATTTTCCCTTTGTTTAAAAAATAGTCACATAACATGACTGTACAAAGAGCCTTTTCTTATGCTTCCCAGCACTGTCAATGAAATGCAGCAGTAATTCCGCCATCGTTTTCAGACAACTGTCTACTTCTTTTTTGACGCATAGATTCTTGATACATTCACTATTTCCATGACGACGGACATATTGTAATCGAAACACTACAAGGTTCCAATGTCAATAAAGCTTTTCCAATGCTTTGTACTTTCTTGTACTTCGTACATATCATACATAGCACTCCCAGAATATGATCGCCTACCACTTCCAAACATGTTGTAAAGGTAATGTAGCAGGTAATTCAATATCAGCTGCCTTTGGCCATTGTGCACATACATACTGTCCAAGATTCTTTGAATTGATCAGGCAACTCTTTTTGAGCTTAGGCTAACATAACGGTCAAATATGTCTTTCTGTGTGCCATTGTAAAATACAACGGAGGTAGCAACAAACATGCTAAGAATATCAAAGAGGGCAATGATAACGAGGAATTATTTATAAACTTCACCCTTCCAACCGTTTTTATGGTTAACTTGCATCTATAAAAATTTATAAAATATAGCATGAAATTTATAAAATATAGCATTAGTGTCTTTCAGTATTTGTGCCGTTGCTCAGCTACAATACTAGTAATTGTATAGAATGCCCAATAGTAAAATATTAAAATTTGACAGACTTTAACACGTTTTGAGTTATGCGTGTTCTTCTATTCTACACAAACATCGAACTCCCATCCTACTAGACACATCCTAAACTGTGTTTGCCGCAAAGTACATTTTGCGCGTTAAATGGCTTAACGCGGTTTGTGGGGGACAATGATTTCTATTATTGTGAAGATTGACCGGTGATGGTGGGTGAAGTACAGTTGCACTCGTATACGAATGATCAGAAAAGGTAGCAATTGTTTGGAGGCTTGGCAGTATTTGAATTGAACCCGTCGCTTTAAATGTCTGGACATAATTCTCGCCTCGGCGCTTTCCATGTCTAGAAACATGTAACGATAGAAATTTAAGGTGTTGCAGCTGCGAAGAGCTTGAAACATCGGAGTCCAAGGAGATTGCATTGGGTAATGTCAATTATGACAACTGAAGGTTCAGTTTAGGGAGCGAGATCATTCGTGGGCTAGCGCTATTTGTACTGGAGAGCATGTCAGGAAATTCCATAGTTTGCGACTGTGCCCACTGTGACTCTGCTTGGGTTGGAGAGAGAATTTCTTAAGTTATCATTTTAAAGTCATAATCCAACTCTTGGGTAGATAATATTCTTCGGTCGATGAAATATACTCTTGTGGAAAAGGATATGGAATGGAAAGAGCAATTATTTGCTCTAAAGTGGCAATTTCGGAGTCACGTTCAGCGGTTCAGGAGATCCGGTCAATTTCGAAGTCATTTGATTGAAAGATCAATGTAGCCGTGATAATAGATATGTTGGATCTAAGAAGGAAAAGTTGCTGTTTTGAATACAAAATTTGCTATAAATGACATCAATATATACTTTATAGAAAACAGCAAGTAACATGCAGGGTGGCTCATAGGTTCTGATACAAGCTTCGTTATAAAATTTATTATACTCAAACAATCTTAATTATTATTGGCTTTAGAGATTGTAATTCGAATATTTTCAATGATTTTAAAAGAGTTTTCGAGTCTACGACCTGGCACGCAGCGAAAATTGAAAATTAAGCTCACTGCTTCTGCAAAGAATGTCTTCATATTCAATGTTTTATGACGATATAGCACCAAATACCTTTGATTCACTTTGGAAATATTTAATAAATCCTTTGAATTCATTATCAGAAACGAGAGAAAGTTATTATTTCACGAGATCAAATTAGGTATATTTTTTTAAATCACCCAAAATTGCACTTTTAAGACTAATGGCTCTCAATATGTATTGATATAAACATATATTTCTACAAATTTAGAGTGTTCGAGGAAAATGTGAGAGCCAATTTTTCCTAGAATTTGAAGACTCTAGAAGGATCAATTGAAAAGCAGTGGGCCCTGATTCTCAATTTTCACTGCATGCTAGCACACATTTTTCCCCATAGAAATCACCATGTAAAACACAGTTCCAGGTCGTAGACTCGAAAAATCTTTTAAAATCATTGAAAATATTCGAATTACAACCACTAAAGACCATAATAACTAAGATTATTTGAGTATAAGAAATTTTATACCTAATGAAGCTTGTCACATAATTTATGAGCCACCCTGTAAGAGAATAAGACGAGCTTTGATCTATAATTTCAAATAATATAACAAGTTAAATTAGCAACAAAGTCCAAAATTTCTACACCAGTTTAAAATCTATTTTAAGATTATACTCCTTATTCGCTATTCTACTAGTCTCATGCCAACATCGTCTCGCCAAGAAATAGAAAAAATCAAACACAATTACAAGAATTCAATACAATGCTTCTGTAAACAATTCATCCTATGTAATCAAGCTTAGGGGGAATGCACGAATATTGCATTCGTGAAATTTTAAATTATTTTTTGAATGTGGCCGCATACATTTCTCGATCGAGTGTATTATCGTCATAGATTATAAATCTAATGCGTCAGAGCACTACATACATAACATATTATTATGGCAGAATGGGATAATATGCTAACATTTATTAATAGTGCACTCAATTTCCAAAAAGAATAATTACTGTTCTGTGGATACTACATAGAACATATTCTCATGTCAGAGAAATCATCGAATCACTTGGATGATATACCAGAGATCTATGGGACATAAATTATAATCAACTTGGAATTCATGGAAATTGAAATTTGGGTTTTATCTGTAATTTGGGTTTTACATGACATCCTTGCGAATTTTCATGGTTGATAAGTCGAGAACTGAAATAAGGCGAAATCTTAGGACTTAAAAATAGGTTACTAATGATTATGCAACCACTCCTGCAAGCCAAATAATATAGATCAGCTGAATTCGAGAAGAATGATTTCTAGAAATTAATTCTACTTTATACATATCAGTTGAGCTGAGTGCAATAAATAAACAAACAAACAACAAATATACAAACATACAAACATGCAAAAACGAATGTAAACAGACAACATCCTCGCAACTCTAATCCCAGTAGTATACCCTGAAAAATTTCGCACCACAGTCACAGCTCTTAGCAATAGTATTACATCTAAATCACTCTACTACAGTTCTAAATCGGATATCATATTATGACGGAGTGAAATTATATACAAAGTATATTCTGATCATTTCCAGAGAAGCTGAACTCCAGCTCTAATATAGCATTGTGGAGTGACTTAAAATAAATGTAAATGATATAATACTCCTTCACGGTCATTGGTTGTCCTTGCACTTCTGGTTGTGCAGCAAAGGACTTTGAATCTATAGGAACTTTTTTTGGATCTGCTCGTTTTCTTTTCAGTATACGTATATATTTTGAAAATATTTTGAATTGAGTAGAACCAATCGATAGTCACTATTCCTGCGTCGTGGCATCAGAGTGAACACTAGGAGACCTGTTTACAAATGATTTAAATTAAAATAATTGCATAAAAGGATACTTAACAACCTTAAAAGTAGCTTCTAGATACCACACTTCACGCGAGCCAGAAGTTCAAGCATATGCCCAGTTACAAACATAATATATCTATGATCTGTACCTACAATATCTCGTTATTGGAATCCACCTGGCATATGTCGTAACACATAGCAAAGTCCAATGTCGACGGTCGATCTTGAAACCACGGCTATCATTAATTAAAACACGGATTATCTCTTTGACTCCCTGTTCTAACAAATTCAAATTCAGTTAATGGGCGCATTGACATAAGAGTTTTAGAAAGATCAATATTTTCTAATGACTCTTCTTCTGTGTACATAACCACCAGATGAAACAATTGAAGTCGAGGTCGAATTTGTAGTTATCTTTTTTTTGCGCAAATTTGGAGCCTGAAAGTTGCAACGTTTCAAAATTTGCTTCAAAATAATACTATCATTGATTTTGAAAGTAATGTTGTTAATGAAATTCACTGAAGGATTGAAAGATGAAGAGCTAGAAATATATTATTCAACTGCTGGGACGACCGAGATATATTTGAAACTGCAGGATGTGCAGGTGTACTAAATATATAATTTGTAAAAAAGTATTGCTATTAAAATCGTCTACTCCAGCAACAGATATATCCTCAATCTCATCTGTAAAACTTCTGGACGACAAAATATGCAAAACCAAATAATATATATACCTTTACCAGCCTGGCGATCCACATCTTGAGAAATTCAGTTCTGCAAATTCTGTCGATCCCACGTCGATAAGGTCCAAATTGTAAACACTATTGCCTGGGTTTTAAATAAATATCAAGATTTTAGAAATCCATTACTTGCAGTAATTACATGAAACTTGTTTATCGTTCGGGTCCTGTAATAAACACATAAAATGGTGAAAAGGGTGATTGCCGTTATAGACAGGTGGTGGCCGTTATAGACAGGTAGTGGTCGTTACAGACAGGTAGTGGTCGTTAGGGTCATAAAGGGACTACAAACGCGTGGACGCTGGCCGCGTTGAGCAGGTGACCGCTATACACAGGTTCAATATTATGAAATTTCGGAAGGGACTGTTTATTGTTGACGGCTATAGATAGGTGACCATTATATAGAGTGGCCGTTATAGCTGGTATATATATATATATATATATAGGTATATGTAGATATATATAGATATGTCTATAACATTATACGAATTTTAATAGTAAGGATTAGAAATTTCAGTTTTTCGACTATAACTCAGCCATTTTAAGTGACATAAGGATAAAATTTTAATAGAATGTGTATAATAATTTATCTCAATCATAGGCACCGAACCCGGGGGTGCTGGGGGCTCGAGCCCCCCCTGGATTGGATGATGGCCCAAAGACGCAATACAAATCTTGGTATTTTTCGAGTGATATCCATTATAACATTAAGACACACATACTCTGGCGCACACAAATGTCCCCCAGCCCCGTAGCACATTCAAGTTAAGCACGCTTGTATATATATATATATATATATATATATATGGTATACACACATACACAAACATTAATCGAGTTTTAATAGTAAGAATATATTTGTATTGTAATAGTGACCAATTGATTGAAAAAACTGGCAGGCACAGAAGGCTGATTTTTGACATGTGAGAGTCTTTTGGCTATGACTCCAATAAGTTTGACTTCAGACGAAAATGTCGGTTCTCATGGATTTATGACATCATTGTCACCTTTTATAATTCGAAATTTCAATTTTTCTACAATTACTCGGCCATTTTAGCTGATAGAAGGCTGAAATTTAAATAGAATATGTTTATTAATATGAGTTGCATGTGTTATAACGATAATCAAAATTTTAAAAATTGACAAATTTGTGATCTTTTCGTGTGATATCGATTCTAACAGTAGCACTGACGTATTTAGAGATGTTTTCTCCCTTTGAATTAATAATTGTGGCCCTAGGCACCCAAAGGGTGTTTCCGGCGAATATAAAGTGTCTGCCAGGCGCGCAGCGCAAGTAAGCGAACCACGCTTGTATATATCCTTACTATTAAAACTCGATTAACCCACGCTTGCCACAGGAATGTGTTGCGTCATTTGCGGAATAAGCCATTTTCAATGGGGAAGCCATACCACGTTTGGGGTTGCAACTATAAATAGAAAAATCCCAAATGCTTTCAAGGGTTATTAATGTTTGTTTGTTTGTTTGTTTGTATATATATATATATCTGTTAACGAATTGATTGAAGAAACTGCCGGAAACTGATTTTTGGCTTGTGGGAGTGGCTATGGCTCCACTAAGTTCTGAGCTCAGACGAATATTTCGACTCATCATGGAATTATGACGTCATTGTCAACATTTTTATAATTAGAAATTTCAGTTTTTCAACCATAACTCAGCCGTTTTAATAAAATGCTGAAATTTTAATAGAATGTGTATATTAATATATCTCACAAATGATATAACTATCATCTAATAATATAACTATCATCTAATAATAAATGATAACTTATCACTGTTATGACGTCATCATTACACTACAAAATTTTAAAAATTGACAAATTTGTTGATTTTTCGTGCGAATTCGATTATATATAACAGTAGGACAGACGTATTTAGAGATGTTATCTCCCTTATAATTAATCAAAGTGACCCCAGGTGCCCAAAGGGACCCTCCGGCGGACACAAAGTGTCCGCCACCCGCGCAGCGCAAAGCAAGCGAAGTGCGCTCGATTCTTATAAAATGTGTTCCCCTTCAATCATTAATGTATTTAATGATGATTTTTCTTGTTTAATGAAACTATTTAAACTTAGTAAAAGTAAAAACACAACACTCTAAGAAATGCTAGTCTATAAAATGAACGAGCAAAACGAAAGAAAGGAATAAATACAATTATGCAGTAAATATTTGGAATCTAGTTTCGATATAAGTAAATATTTCGAATCTAGTTTCGATATCTAAACGACGAACAGGGCAAGGTTGTGCCAACTGTTCAATTTGTTGGCTACAGCTTGAACAATAGCATGCATGGCGACATGACATGAAAATCCAAGTTCTTGTTCATGGAGAAAGACAAACGACACAATTATTGCCTTCATTAGGACTTTTATTATCATCTTTAGAATATTTTGAATCGTTTGAATGGTTGGTGTCATCTATGGTAATTTTGCCGATAGTATGGATGATTGCCTGAACCATAGCATTCTAATACACTAAGGCATTGGCACTACATGTACCATGGATGGGTTAATGCCATTCAATGTAGATTTTGGAAGATTGTGTTATGTATCAATTATAGCATTCTAATATGCAACAATATAAGGATCGGAATATGTTATTGACTATGTTAACCCAGTATTACCCAATCTAATCGCCTAGACTAAATTTTGAGAATATAATCGATGTCTATTGACAATTCTAAGGTAAATTACAAACAAATCAGGAGCCAACAATCACATAAACAACATTAAAACATCAACAAAAGCAGTACACATCTGGTATCTTCAATTGTAATGAGTAATGAGGTCAAGTATTGAATAACATCTAGTATCGTTCTTGAGCAATGAGGTTAGTTAGTAGTTAGAATACATCGTATATCTAGTATGTTGAATGAGGCAAATACACATCTTACGTAGTATCTTGAGTGAAGGTGAGTACACATGAAGATATAGTACACGTGTACACATCTAACTTAGAATCTTGATTGCACTAAGGTAAATTGTGTAGGAATTAAGTGAGGGTCTTTAGAGTATCATCAGGTCAGCTTTATGAGATAAGTACGAATTAATACTATTTTTTTTAAATTTGTATTGTCAGACTTCGCGACTAATGCATTAAAATTCTTACCTCTCCTTGATAGAATACAATTTGAAACAGTTATTGCTAATTAATGTAAAATATCCCATCGCCAACTTTACAATCACATAATTCTCTCCATTTTTCAATATGTTTCTCTTCAATTAATGACACTTATTGGCACTAACAAACTTCGGCATGAGCCAGCATAAAAAGTTTCACATGGAATTTCTGAGGTGCCCATCTTCATTAAAGTCTCGTAAGTAATATTCACACAATCAATAACGGTAAGTGATTGAAACATAAGTGAACCTCTATCTAATATATCAGCAAGTATTGCGAACCAAAATCATTTTAAAGTTCCATTTGTTTATCAGTCGTTAAGAAATTGTAACAATTGGTGCATTTATTAGTTTTGTTTTCATGCACGAAAACACGGCATAACCAGCAGCATAAGTAAGGCATTCAAGTATTGAATGACTGATCTGAATATCTGGAATAAATTGCAATGTTTCCAAGGAATATTGTAATTGATCAGAACTTGAGTCTTGATCACTAACATTTTCGACAAACGTATTCAAATAATTTTTCAATGAAATTGGACCCTCTCCAAATGATGATTTTAAAGAAAACAATTTTATATTAGTATTTAATAGTTGGAGTCTTCTTTCACTCTCAAGTATTTGAGTATAGGTAATATGTTAGTGGTTGCCAGACATTTGTCTATAGAGTCCGAAGTGATGTTCTAAGGCAGGGCTGTCCAACTATATTTACTTCGGGCCGCAACTGCTTCATACCATTTAGTGGCGGGCCGCAATACAGGGGCGTGCACTCGGGATGGGTATGGATAGAGGCATTTTGGACAATTTGTATCGTGAACAATAGGAGCTAATATACTATAACGAATGATAAAATATGGCAATCATGGCGCGAATAATACTTGTGGAAGAAAACGAGATGCATGATATGGAAAAATTTGGAGAATTTGTCTAAAATTGGGTAAAAAAGGGGAGATTGAAGCAGGCAACGCGGACCGCACAAAGCAAGGCCGCGGGCCGCCTGTTGGACAGCGCTGTTCTAAGGGATCATTTTGAATTCTAGCAATTAACAAGTATTGGAAATTGCATTCACTTGGAGTCGATTAACTAGTAATGGCAATGCCATACATGAATGCCTAAAGCTCGTAAAAGTTTGTGGTTTTAATTTTCCAAATTTACCAGGTAGAGTATTCCAGCAATTTAATCAATTTACTACCTGCGCAATAAACTCTATACGTGAATCGTTTGAGCACAATGGAGCAGAGTAATCATATTGAAACGGATATTATCCCAGCACAGTTAACATTAAAAACATCCCAAATATTACCTATTAAGTTTAGAATTCTTACAATTTAATTTAATCTGTGGTATATATGTAGAAATAAATATTAAAATAGGAATTGAGATTGAATGAATTAGCTAGCCCGTAGTTTCGTCCTAAACCACCTCTCACACATCTCCTTAATCCTTGGAGAATGAAAAAGTTGGCTTACGATGCTCCTAGCTCTTGAAATTAGAATTACAGCCTGGCACCACACAAGTCATCTTCGTCTCAGTAATAAATGACTATTTAAGTAATAAGTCAACAAGTATAATTGATTGAAAAAAATTAAAAAGTTAGTAAACAAATATGCATATAGTGAAATGTATTTATACTATACAGTATCCTAGTAAACATTTGACGCCTAAAGTCTAGTCGATCAAATTCGAGTATTCCGTACGGCAAACAAAACATATCCATGGTCACCCAGATTCAAGGCAGTGCCAGTGCCTTAGTGTATTAGAATGCTATGCCTGAACAAATTCCATTGGATAGAATTTCCCTTCCCTTAACTTCTGCATATGCTGTCTGCCACATTCATCGTTTCTGATTGCAGTCCTTTTCCTTTGCCTAGTAATTTCTTTCCCAAGACGTAAGCGACCCTTTTCATTGTCTGTGTCTTGAATAACTTGGTTTAGTGTATCAAGAAACTTCCGTCCGTATTCTGGGATGTCTAGTTTTTATCATTGATTTTTAATCTTGAATGGTAGCTTTAATTAAGCATCATTAATCGTTGCTATGTCCATTTCAAAAATAGATAGTATCTCCGATGAAATTTGATTCAGCCAACGCATATTAAATATTTCTTTAGCTTGTCAAGCTTCATCATTGTAGTACTCTCTAATGTGGGCAGCTGCAGGATAGTATAAGTGGGATTAATAAGAGATGCAGGCAGAAAAGGTATGGCCATTAGATGTCTGATAAAGTTTCCAACTTTTGGGTTGTTCTTGAACTCTTGGCTAAACCCAAGTTTTCGGTATCAAGGTGGATAGATTCGTCCCCACTTGAGCGAAATGCATTTGAGCGAAACCAATTTGAGCGACCACATCTTTTAGCGAACCCACAAAACAGCGAAAGGCAATATGGAGTGGAATTGTGAATGTGATCAATATCAGCAATAGAAGTGTGTTAACTTAGCTATCCCAATATAATTCACATATATATTGTCCATTGAGGAAACAAGATAATTCATCAATCAAACAGTACATTTTCTTACAAATGGCATCACACACAGCCTACGTAACTATAGCCTATTCACGGTACGAATTTTACCTCACCATGGATTACTTCAAGTCTATTTTGTAAACAAACTCTAATGTTTGAAATAAATTTGACTTCGATAAAATGCGGTTTATATATAGGATAAGTATCATTGTTAGTTTATATTCTATTGCTTAAGTAACTACAATATTTCATACATTTTCTTCCTACCAGTAATTCCCAATTTATTCATCCACACGTACATTTTTCTTAGCAGTAAGCCAAATAGGTGTAGTGTAGCCAAATTCTGCTCCAATTACGACGCACTGATTACGTTCCAGTGTTTGAAATGTTGAATCATTGGTCCAAGGAAATGCAAGATGAATGGCGAAGGTTTCTCCATAGAGATGATGCATGGAAATTGGTGAGTCTTTATCTATGCGAAACATTTCTGTGACGTGGATATACTACTTCACTTCGATATTCCCCAGGGTGACGACGGTACAGTGAGGAAAGTTTCCAGAAAACCAGTTCTTCCGAAAATACCAAGCTCATCAATCTTCTTAATTGTCCTTCATATCTAAATGTGAATTGGGACTCCCAATTGTCATACATCCTGAAGAAGAAGCCGAACATGGCGAGGAAGACGAGGCTCTGGGAGAGCATGGAGCTGGTGATATGGAGAAGTTTAGAGAAGATGAGTTAGATGGTCCTAGAACTGCAGATGATCAGGACTGCTTTAGCAAGTTTATTATGGTGAAAGCGATTAAAAAGAAGTCAGCTGAAGGTATGCGAACACCTCACATCTTCTAGACAGATAACGGAGGTGAATTTACTATTAATCTGCTGAATACGACACTGTGCAATGGCTGCTACAGGTACTTCTTACTCATAGTTGATCTCTTCACGTTACTTCGAAGCAATCCCGTTGAATGACCAGACCATCACATCCATCGTTAACGCATTCATGGAAGGATGGGTCTGTCGTGGACATGGCGTACCAAATATTATGCTCACAGATCAGGGTTAGAATGTGGATGGGTTAGCGGTGCACGAACTGTGCCACGACTTTGGGATTACTAAATGTCACACCATACCGTAACACCCGGAATCCCATGGGATGACCCATATCGACTTTGTCAAACAAATGATACGTTGCTTGATGCTCAAACGCAACCTAGAAAACGGTTCCTGGCCATCGTTATTGCAAGAGATTACTTTCTACTTCAATAATCTGGACATTGCGACGAGTAAAATATCTCCACCCATGTTGCCGTTTGGCCGTCAGCCGAGATAACCAATCGATATGCCCATTAGCAAGAATTGAGTGAAATTGCACGAGAAAACCAAGAGTGCACCCAATCGGGTGAAGTATGATAAAGGAAAAAATCCAACATAACCAAGGGAGACTGGGTCATGATTAATATGAAAGACTATTCGTCTAAATGTTAGTTTGTAGTAAGAGAGAGAACGATCACAATTTTCCACCTCTTTTGTATTAATATTCATTACACTCCATTAAATTTGAGCTAAATATAGAAATGCTATATACAGTTTGTATTTTACACATAAGACTTGAAGTAATCCATGGTTGAATATCGTGAAAAGGGTATAGTTACGTAGGCTGTTGGGCATCACGTTATAGAACCTCGAAAAATCATCCAGCATTAAGTTTAGAAGGTTATTCATATAAATTTGACAGACTAATGCGAGCAATACGAAAAAGTGATGGCGATGTTGTGCCCGAAATTGCAATGGAACAATGGAATACAAATAACAAGATAATGCAGACATCGTCGAACTTTCTACTAGTCAATAAAGATCATTGCATTTCTATATTCGTGTGAAATGTGAAATTCGTGTAAAAGTTTTCGAGAAAATGATAGGGAACAAAGTGCAGCTTAATTTCAATATTTTAGATCTTTATGAGTACTCATCACTTGATTATATATGTTTATATTTATTAAAAGGTG
Organism: Aphrocallistes beatrix; assembly: GCA_963281255.1. Lineage (NCBI taxonomy): Eukaryota > Metazoa > Porifera > Hexactinellida > Sceptrulophora > Aphrocallistidae > Aphrocallistes > Aphrocallistes beatrix. The sequence goes on from OY725490.1 coordinate 4,996,944, forward strand.
TCAAGAATATGAACTTTTATCTGTAAGTTTGATTCTGTCACTTTTAATCTTCAAGATATTTATCTTCAAACATTTGTATAATATTATCCTTATCCCAATTTATATAATCGTACTGTCCTCGAATCAATGAAAAGGGATATTAAAATTATCTCACAATCTCCAAACTCACACTTGAATTTGCCAACGGGTGTTTTAAATCAAAAACAAGAGAAAGCTATTCGCATTGCCTAGTGTGAAAATTGTGAAAAATGGTATATCTTAAAAAAATCTGCTCCTGCAGATGTTAAAATTTTATGTAGCTTATGCGTCAAAGAAATAAATGGGTGACATTAATGGATTCGGAGTTATGGCTTTACTGGATTCTCAAAGGTGTCTCAATATGTCGCGAAGTGTTATGACAAGAGTCGTATTGTAACTTCGTCTGCCTCGATAAATTAATTAGCCCTGTCCATAGCCTACTCTAATAATGCCTCACAGTAGACTGCAAATTATGGACTAGGGATGAAGTAGTAGCCGAATGGATTAATACACGATTAGCCTAAAATCGTTAACCATGCAGAATAGGCATTTAGAATATATTACCAGTATATATATAAACATGGTATCAAAGTACATATATCCGTTGGAAAAATTTCGATTAGTCATCATATCATTGCGTAACAGGTCATTCTAAGGACAAATTTAACGATTTTCTAAGCTGTTTTAACCCTATTTCTAAATGGTATTAAGGTGTGATTTTTGTGTAGAACCAAGATTAGTACGAGTTGATTTGAAAAATTTCGAATTTTTCAATGGAATGTTACTACATTCCTAAGTTGCTATGGTAAAGCATTTTGGTCAGTTTGGGCCATTTCGTGCAAACTGTAGTAACTTGATCTTCAAATTTGATCGTGTTTGATAGCCAATGAACTACTTCCTATTAAGTGATAATACAACTTGAACTTCTAAATTCAACGAGTTTTGAGTTATGGGTTGATTTTAAGAATGAGACCAGAACACTAAATTGTCGCATAACTCTATAGTATGTGAATTTAGAAGTTTAAATTGTATTATTACCTAATAGGAAGTAGCCAATTGCCTATCAAATACGATCAAATTTGAAGACCTAGTTCTTACAGTTTGCAGGATGTGGCCCAAACTGACCAAAATGCTTTACCATAGCAACTTAGGAATGTATTAACATTCCATTGAAAAATTCTAAATTTTTCAAATCAACTCGTACTAATCTTAGTTCTATACAAAAATTATACCTTAGCAACATTTAGAAGTAGGCTTAAAACAGCTTAGAAAATTGCCAAAATGGTGCTTAAAATGACCTGTTGCGCATTGATATGATGACTAATCGAAATTTGCCTACGGATATATGTACTCTGATACCATGTTTATATATGCTGGTAATACATTATTAATGCCTATCCTCCTACATGGTTAACGATTTTAGGCTAATCGTGTATTAATCCATTCGGCTATTACCGCATCCTTGGTTATTTACTTTGAGGCATTATTAGAGTATGCTATGTCCTGTCCAAATTTCAATTTCATCGCTCCTCTAGTAAATCTAAAAATCTGTTTTGGAATGTCTCCGAAGTTTATGACGGAACTGCTACTGAAGATACCTAACTTAAACATCCTGGAGCGTACAATATAGTGTCAAAGGTAGCGAGTACTTTCAGCACCAGCACTGCCAACTACTCTAGAGGAATTCGCTCTTCAATTGGAGCATTAGCGAATTATCAAAGAGGAGCAATTTCTTCTTTTTGAATCTGTTCGTTATTTTAAGTACCGAGCGTACGTAACCTTGAAATGCGCAAGCATCTCAAATCTGGCTAATCCATTTCTGTCTTTTGACTATGGTTCAACTAAGATCTGACCTCAGACGAAAATATCGACTCATCATTAGAATATGACGTTTTTGTCACCCTTTTTATATTTAGAAATTTGTCGTTTTTCGACTATAACTCGCCTATTTTAAGTGATAGAAGGCTTAAATTTTAATATAATGTGTATATTGATTCTCTCAAATCCTTAAAATCAATCAATTCACGAAGATATAATGCTCGTATCCCTTATTTTTACTTCAGTATAACAACTCATTTAAATGCAGTAGGAATGTATTAATAGCAAAATTTGTACTTGTATAATTACAAGCTTTAATGTTATTTACGCCTAAGTAATTAATTAACTCTATAGATAAGGTGTTATTTCTGAAATCCGAACAAATTCAGTATCTGAACACTTCGTATTTGCATTGATACAGGACCGTGTGGGAATGCTCTCTCGAAACGATTTAGGCGGATGTAAATGACAATAATCTAATTAGAATAAAGAATTAATGGTGGAACAAAGGAACAATGGGTGAGGGATAATTATTAATTCATGAATACCAATCAAAGCCACAATATGGATCTAGATTGTTAGTTTTTAGTGTGGTAATTACCTATAATATTATATTGGATCTATGATCCAATATAATAATATAGTAGAACAGTACTAAAATGAGTGCTGGTGTAGAGCCTGCCGTAAGTGGTGCACAATCCAGAGTTTAAAAGATATCGCCCTGAAATATTTTGTAAACCTGCGGACATATATGTAGATGTGCAGCTACTCATACGATTTTCAATAAATGCTAAATCATTATCGTCACGTAGCATTTTGTGTATTCATTCTTTTGCTTATTGCACAAAAACTAGAAGAGCCAGAAACTTGAGATTGGTAACACTGGTGAAATATGAGACCCTCTAAAACCAATTGCATTCCTAGATCCATCGGACATAGGACCTCTGAGCAATTTGCGGTTAGATTTTATCGCGTCATCATCACCTAAATTTAATGATAAATGCCTATTAGAGCTCAAATTTTAATAGTTTGAGATAAACAATTGTTCAATAATGCGTTCAATATAGATGTCTCAACAAAATTATCTTAATTAATTATGCTTACGTCATCATGATGACACAGCAATAACTATAAATGGTTAATAGAGTTAAAAAGGTAAGAGATAGAAATAAATATATATTGTATAAAGTGTTCAGTGTAGATGACTATACAAAACTATGCTAAATAATTATGCTGACGTCATCATGATGACACATCCAAAATTTACATCCACAATTTTAACCTACAAACTTTATTTGATTTAAGAAAAGCCCCTTACAGACGGGCTACAAGTGTGCTTCCAAATTCCTTGGATGACATGTATTGTGTCATCATCCAAGGAATGTGAAAGCACACTTCTGGCCCGTCTGTGAGGGGCTTTTTAATTTTTTAAAGGTTTCCGCAGTATGTGTATCGTGTTATATATAGTAGGGCATGGCTAGGTAAGTCAAATTGGAAAACAATGGCAAGATCAGCTAATAGCCAGATGCATAAGGTAAATGTGAACTACGCTATACAGGACTGTTCACTAGGCTATATATTGTCAAACCAAGGATTTCAAGAAGTCTGAAAATACTGAAATTTGATTTGTCGAAATTTGGGCGCCAAAATTTATGCCTATACTGATATTGTATAAAAGAGAATTTTTTTAATAATCTACTTGACGTCCATTTATCTTATAGCATTATATATAGACTAAATACTTACTTAGAATGTAGTCACTCATATTTACTTGTCAAACTAACATTATGACGCCGCATTGCGTATTTCTTTGTCCAAATTCTGTCCATCACATATTTTAATTAATTATCTTATCATTTACAACTGATTAGCATTATGCTAGCTAGATGCTTAGCACCTAACTGCCGTAGTGGTTATGATGGCGAAAATCTTATCCCAGTATTCAAAATGAGGGAAGAATTTTCTGATGAAGAAAAGGATCAGTGGAGAAAATTTTTGCTCGGAGCTGATAGTTCTTCTCTCAAACATATATACCTCTGTGCAAAGCATTTCCAACCATGGGAAGTTCTATACACCTGTGAAGTTCTACTGCCTGACGACTGGATATATATTGAGTTTTGAATTGGTGTAATTGTACAAGGATCGGATTAGTTACAGTACTTTGACACCTAGTTATAAATTATTAATTCAGGCTGTTCAATTTATGCTCGCAATGTAGTTGGTTTATAACTTTTTTAAATATATTATCTTATAATTTTACAACCTTTAATAATATATCGTACCATTTGTAGACACATCGTAGACCTGCGGCCGTATTCACTAAGAACTTAAGATCGATCTTAAGATCGATCTTAGTGCTTAAGTCTTAAGTTCGATCTTAAGTCGTATTCACTAAGATTGGTATTCACTAAGATTTAAGTTCGATCTTAAGACCGAACTTAAGACCGAACTTTAAGCAACCTAGGGAGGTGTCTTAAGTATTGGAATTGATTCGATTTTCACTAATTACTCCATAAATGTTGTTCAAAATTACTTCTATCGAACATTGAATCTACCTTGTTTGATATTAGACTTCAAATAAAATTTAAATATTTAAAAAACATTTCGCTTATTGTGTGTAACATCGCAACATGTATCACATGCTATAGTTCGTGGCATATTCTTCTTGGGTTTATATGAATAAACAAGCATACATTCTTTGATTGTATAATCTTACACTAATTCTAACATGCATAATTATAGAGACGGCTTTATATATTGATTCACATGACTGATGATAATTACTTTGATCCTATTTTCCTATTTACAATGATTTTTCCAGCAGTCTCTGACGTTTTAATCGATAATAGTCCCTCTGTTCTTCTATTAACTGCAGCTGTGCTGATAATACAGCCATCTGCTGGAACAAAACTTCCTGCTGTAACGGAAGTAAGTCTGCAGCCTTCAAGAGTTCGACAGAATCATCTCGTTCATCAACAGTTCGCCTTCTCTTCCGACTTTTTTTTGATGCCTTATATGTTGTCGGTATTTCAATTTCTGGAGACTCTAAAATTGGAGTATCTTCAGATTCATCTGGACCTGTAGCCGATACTGTTGACGCTATTGCTGGTGCTAGAAAAAGATCAGCAGCACCTGAAATTCCACTGAAAGCAGGGGTGTTTTGGAACATCTCTGTTACCCGATCTGCAGAGTCAGCAAAAATACTTCTATCTGCTGATAGGATTTGCATATCTTCGTCTTCTACCTGTCCAGCACTGTTTGCACCTCCTCCAGTCTTTCTGGCTTCCCTAAAGCTGGCATCAACTTTGGACTTTGCGTTTAGCTTTAGGTTGGTCCATTTTTTTCTGATATCCTCTACAGCTCTGGCAGTGCCATGTATTGAGTTGAGTTTGGCTGCGATGTCTCTCCAGATTTGTTTCCTCCTTTTGTTTTTGTCGGCAGAATTTCCTGACCCTCTCAATATATCACCTGCTGACTCAATTTCATTAATGAGACTGCACTCTTCTTCTCTGGTCCAATTTGATTTTCGTGTTTTTTCCATTTGTTTCGGTATTGTTAATGCAAGTACTCAGCAGCAATTTATATACACGGGAAGACGCCGACTTACCATAACCACTAATGACACCATTTATTTTCGTAACACCAAATGACGCAGAAATCTTAACGTCAATAGAAATTTATTTTACTTCTCATATCCAGTGTTTATATTTTGTCTTAGAGAGGTTTTCATGTTACAATATACAAAGACACTTGTTGTTTATATGTTTTGTTTAATATAATATTATGAATGCATGAGATACAACTTATGCTCTTTGATAGCTCCTAAATTTAGATTAATTCAACTAAAGTTATGAATAGCAAACTGATCCCTGTAGTGTTTTGCAGCAATATGTCCAGTTTCTTCAAATGTAAACGGTTCATCCATAATGCTTGTATGATGGTCAATAGTGGAATCTTCCAACATGGGCTGCTTCCAAACAATAGCCATATTATGAAGAACAGCACAGGCAAGAATAATAGTGCAGACTTTATCTGGAGCCATCCGGATCTCGCCGTGAAGGCAATGAAATCTTCTCTTCCATCTCCCAAAGGTTTGCTCAATCAATACACGCGTTTTTTTGTGGGAGTAATTATAATTCTCTTGGGCATTTGAAACAGGTTGTCTGTATGGAGTTAATAAATAGGGTTTCAGCGTATACCCACTATCACCTAATATATGCTCACCAGCCAAGAAGTTATTCTCCACATATGTTCCGACCTGAGAGAGCTTCCAAATACGTGAATCATGAACTGAACCGGGGAATCTTGCCAATACATCGGAAAATCTACCATCAGGTAGACAGATAGCTTGGACATTTATGGAGTGGTAGAAATGTCTGTTTACATAATCTGCCTCATTTTCAGAAGGCTTTTGAATACGAACATGCGTTCCATCTACAAGTCCAAGAACGCCGGGGAGGTTCGCGAGCTCATAAAACTGTGACTTAATCGTAGCCTTGTCAGCAGAACCGGGCATACTAATGAACTTTGAATATATCGACTGCAGTCCAAGTGCAACGGCTCTGATGTACCTGCAAGCTGAGGGTTGGCTCACGTGAACTCCATCACCACAAATAATCTGAAAAGTACCAGATGCAAAAAATTGTAGAGCAACACAAACTTGTACGTGTGGATGTGCAGCATGAGATCTATCAGTTGTATTAAGATGATCAACTATGATCTCTGTAATCTTTAATATTGCTGACCTTGAGAAGCGAAAACGCTGCAACAATTCTAGATCATCATAGAATTCCAGAGGATCACAACGATCTCTGAACACTCTCTCTCTCTCGAGTGACTCTTCCGAATCTTCTGCTAAAAACAATGGGATCATTCCTGCCATTTAGATGAGCCGAGAAAGGTATATGATAATATTAATAAGAAATGGATATAATTTTTCATTATAAACCTAATTATACTAGAGTAATTTCATCGGAGTGCAAGTAAGATCACACTGGTATTTCACTAGTATAAGTTTTGCAATGTACATTCCTAAACACATTCAAAAGATGTGTTGGTTGCCATAAAGATTCCTTGCTTCCTTTGATATTGGCTAGTGTAGAATAATTATAGATTACATACATAAAACAATGCATTTTCATAATAGAATTCAATCAAGTCAAAACAATCTTTAACCACAGATATTCTAAGACACTCACCAGGCATTCCAGGCGGTACAACTACATAGTTAGAAGCTATGTCTTACAGGAGTGGGTTAATCAATCTTATTTGCTCCTAATATTGACATTAATGGCCTCAATTTTGCTCAAAAAGAAGAAATATAGTTTATTTTTACTAGATCAATACTAAATGACTACTTACCATTACCAATATTATACTTTAGTTTTGTATTTGATTAGTATGATGCTATATTCTAATAATATTAACCCTAAAGTTATTTCTATGTTCGATCTTAAGATCGATCTTAACTAAGATCGATCTTAAGACTTAAGATCGATCTTAGTGCTTAAGATCTTAGTGAATACGGCTGCTGGATTAGTGAAATGTGCTGTTCCTTCTATTTTACCAAATTGTCCTTCCTATTTCCAGAAGACTATTGGAAAACCTGATCGTCTAGACTTTGATAAGAAAGAGAGAACCTGATAAGAAAGAGTGAGAGAGAGAAATGAAAGTTATCGAAGAAAGTGTTCTTCAACAAGAATTGGAAACACATGAATTTGGTATGGATACGTTTTCTGATCTGGTAAGAAAACTAAAAAAGATTGATATGCCTAACAATTGGCTTGTCTGGAGCCCATCAAATACTACATTCTTCTCTTTCTCAAGAATATTTGGAAGTTGAATCTTACTTGACCATCGACGATCATTGTAATACGAGAGCATTTCTTCACAATACTCAGATTCCCCTCTCTATTAATAAAATAGTAGATGTCCGTCAAATCACTCTACTAATCGAAGAAATTTCTAAATACTCTTCCGATTCCATTGAACTAGCTGTTAGGAGTGCTACAACTTATGTATCTCAATCCATAGCTAAGCTTGAAAGTAGCACCGAAGAATCTTCAACAAGGACACAATCTGAGTTACTACCTCGGTTACAGTTCATTCATTGCCAGCTTGAAAATGTCCTTCTCCCTAAAACACGTAAGAAGTATAATGTAGTAACTACAATACTGTCTCTTAAATGTGAGTTGATCTCTCCTGCTGCTTATCGCTATATGCAATCTCTTGAGTGTATATCACTACCACATCATTCTACTCTTCGTCGCCTCTCAGATAACATTGGATTGGAAAACGATTTCATTTCGCAGCTAAGACAGTTGACTCCACATGGATGAAATTCATCTGAAAGCTGAATACAGCTACAAAGGTGGAAACATTATTGGATCTTCTAATATAGCAAACCAACCCACAAAAACTATATTTGATTTTATGGTTTCCAGTCTCTATACCAAATGGTCTACTATTGTTCTGAAACTAGTGCAGCAGAAATATTTCCTATCACTAAAAAGGTAATATCTAATATTGAATCTTGTGATCTTTTTATTGTTACTCTTATAACCGACAATTATCCGTTAAATGTTCGTCTCTTCAAGTTATTTTCCAATACTTCACAGCTAGAACATTGTGTTCCTCACCCCGTCGATTCTAGTCGTTCCTTATTTTTCTTGTTTGATTTTGTTCATATATTGAAAACAATAAGAAACAATTGGCTTAATCAAACATACTACAACCGGACCTTCACTTTTCCATCATTCAAAAATTGTCCATTTCGAACACAGCAACAATGGAAGATGTTAGATTACTATTCAAATCGGAACAATTTGCATCTGTGAAGCAAGCACCAAGGTTCACTGCTAAATCTTGTTGACCAACAAAACTTGAACGTCAGAATGTTCATCTGGCTTTGAGAATTTTCAACGAGCAAACTGCTGCCGCTATACAAATCCAGAACTCCACTAGAAATGTTTTTAAATCTCTAACAGAAGATTTTATCAGAATTATTTGTAGTGTGTGCAAAATCTTCAACGTCGACACATCTAACCTACAATGACTCAAGGTTTTTATTCCTTTCGCGGGTTGCGGAATGGCTTGAACATTAGAAAACCATTCCTGAAAAATATGGAAAATTTAGTCCACAAACATTCAAAAGTTTCTACCATAGTTCCTTGTGTCTACCTAAAATAGTCAATTATCTGACTAAAGTTGTGGCTTTGATTACGTTCTTAGTTCGTTTTTGCAAAATGATTCATTTGAGCACCATTTCGGGTTATAGTACAGGATGTTATCAGGAGCACACTATCAAGTAACTGCTTGTCAATTTTATGAAAGTGAAAGACGACTGAAAATTTCTAGTATCCTCAAACTATTTTCAAAACAATCTTCTACTAACAACATCTCATTAAAAGAGTTTATAGATACATTCTCTTCCACGTTCAAAGAAGATGCACGTAATGTTGATCTAGAGTTGTTCAATCCTATCCTTGATGAGGATACGTCAGAACCACATCTCCCAATCATACAGTCTCTAGCATTTATTGGAGGATATGCTGTTCATTCTTTATTTAAAAGATCAAAGAATAAATGCTCAGATTGCCTTTTGTTTCTAACAGAGGACAAAGTTATGGACATCGTTGATTATCAAGCTGTGAACACACATAGAATCAATTGATCGTGGATCACTGAAATGGCCTTCTACTCCAGTCCTTACTATCATGCTCAAAGTGTGGAAGATATACACTCTCATTGAATTGAAACCACAGTTATTCGATAAATTACTTGGAGGAGCTTCACGCAGTATATTAGTGAACCTGACCCTTTTTTATTTTGAAGGAGAATTTCCGATGGGACATTCTCAAGAGCTCATATTCACTACGTGTAACTGTATACTTTCCAACACTGTTAAGAATATGAATTCGTCTCAAAGGACAAAAGATGAGTCACGGAAACTCAAGAAGTTTAAATCTATTTAATTCACGTCTCTAGAAACGACATTTGTAATTTATCCAAATTATTTGTTATCACTTAATACTTAACTTATGGAATTTACGATGAAATTATCAAATTTCTTTAAGTGAATGCAAATTAACAATTTGCGCATGTTATGGTAGTGACTATCTAGTAAATCAGTCATTAGGGGCCACAACAGTTTCGATATTAAAAATTTGCATACTTATTAGTTCAGACTTCAAACAACCCATGGTTCAACAGTCCTGAACAGTCCTGTATAGCGTAGTTCACGGGTAAATCCTACATCTATATTGTTATCAATTTGTAGCACTTCACGAACGCCTCAGACCAGAAATGCGCAAAGCATAGCCAACTGTAATAAGGGCTAATAGTAATGTATCAGGGATGCACAAGAAGATGGATTATTTCAATTCTATTAATATCCATTTATTGTACATACTATAAAGATATTTTGCAACCTCTTCTCTTTAAAGACTCCCTAGCCCAGTTAATCCATTATTGTTATTTGATTTGAAACTGGTGATTCGATATTAATTATTTATTGGTTAAAACACAAATACACACTGAATCACAATATAATACAAGGCTGGATTCGGATAACCGGTTAACCGGCTAACCGCCGTCAATCACGGTTAACGATTAAGAAAATCTTGGATCGGTTAGCCGATTTGCTTTATTTTCTACACATTTAGACTAATTTCATTGTTTTTCGATTTAGATTGATGAATATTACTTCTAAAATATTGATATTACAATATTATTTCTATTTTTCTAACCAAATAGTATAATTCGAAACCACTGAAGATTGTAAATTTCTCAATATCAGGTTAAATATTGGTCGACAAATCCATATTTATACTCATTAATATTGACATCGATTAACCGGTTAACCGCCCTGGCGGAAACCAAAATAACCGACCCCGAATATCGGTTAACCAACCCCAGCCCTGTAATAATATTAAAAAGTATACAATAAACATATACATAAAGAATTTTCATTCGCACTCTCACTCTCTCGGAACTCGATTGACATCCTTACCACAGCAGGAAAACAAGACATGTGATATCCTTACTATTAAAACTCGATTAATGTGTGTATATATATATATATATATATATATATCAAAGGATTATCTAGGAACGCGAGACGCTCCTTTAGGCGTATGATTTTAAGCCAGAAAGTGTTTAGGAGCGTGAAAATTTAGAATATTACCCAATTTACCCTATATCATAATGTTATTTATCGATTTAGGCGTATGAAAATTTATGAATTTTAAACTAGGAGCATAGCTCAGGAGGGCTGTATAATAGCCTGATATATATATATATATATATATCTGTAACGAATTGATTGAAGAAACTACCAAGCGCAGAAAGCTGATTTTTGGCATTTTGGCTATGGCTCCAGTAAGTTCTGAGCTCAGACGAAAATGTCGACTCATCATGGAGTTATGACGTCATTGTCACATTTTTCAATGTTAAGCAATACAGTTATTCGGGCATAACTCAGCCATTATAGGAGATAGAAGTCTGAAATTTTAATAAAATCTGTATACTAACATATCTCACATATGATGCAACTATCATCAAAAAATGATGACTCATCACTTTGTTATGACGTCATCATTACTCATCAAAATTTAAAAAATTGACAAATTTGGTGATTTTTCGAGTGATATCGATTTTAATAAAACACTAAGATGGACATATTTAGAGATGCTATCTCCCTTAAAATTAACTAATGTGACCCTAGGCGACCGAAGGGAGCCTCCTGCGGACACTAAGTGTCCGCCAGCCGCGCAGCGCAAGCAAGCGAAGCGCGCTTGTAACATATGTGATAGAACTAGATAAATAAAATGAGAAATGTTGTAGATACATACACATTCAAAAATTAGGGATATACATTTATGAAAATTTCTTTAATTTACGTTTTCAATACCTTTAGCTAAAACAAGGGAATTAAAATTTTAGACTTTATTCGAATTGAAACAATTAGCAGCAGTAAAGAAACTAATGATTGCAGCACTTGTTGGCTACACTCAATAGTTGACAATTCAGGAATTTCATCAAGGAATGACTCTAAAGTAATTTCATCACTAGCCTCACTAGTGGAATCAGAAGAAGAGAACGACTTAACTTGATCGACTGAAGGGAAGGAAGTGTCTTGCTGTCCAGCAAATATTTTAATATATTTGCAAGTTCGAGTCGACGTTCGGTTTCAATAATTTCAAGGTATGAAATATGATAATTTGACCCTGACATCATACGGTATAGCCCGAAATGATGTTCCAATGGGTCTGTCTAAAGGTGTAGGTAAAGCCACAATATTGGCTCAAATGGTTTGTGATTTTTGGTATTACAATAGAGGCATGCCTAAAACTAGTATACGTTTGTTTACTTATTTTCTCAAATTTTTCTGGCATAGTTTGCCAAGCATCTAACCAAATTACGATACGACTCAAATAAAGAAATCTTTCGTCATTTAAATTCAAACGTCTAGATAATTTATCATTTAAACGTATCCCTTTACCAAGAGTACTAATATTAGATAATTTCCAAACAGTTATAAGGATGTCAACGAATTCAGATGTATTATTTCTATACTCTGGATTACGCGATTCTTTTTGGATAGTGCTGTTAGAGTCAGTTCATTAACTACATTAAATTCCAGCTTGTTGTGGAAGGGAAACAAACATGCTTTCAGAGTCAAATGCGGAGCTACCTTCGCTAAATTTGATTTTTCAGAATTATATAGTTGGCGTACATCTTGAAAAGATGCAGAACTGAACTCGAGAGGATAATTACAATAATCAACCGTAAAATTTACCAGATTCGGAAAATGAAATGTTTTATTTAAATATTTTGATTTAACCAGTTATTACGAATACTTTTCAAGATATGAACGAAATCAAATGTGTGAAAGAGGATCCTAGTATTATTGAATGGGTGAGATACAGTGGTTTCTAACTTGCCATTGGAAGAAAACAATTTAAAAACATTTACATTTAAAGGATAATAATTATCAGTTGAAATTACTTGCACTCTTAGACCGCATGTGGAAGAGAGATAGATGAGTCTTAAGGATCGAATATTATTGAATCTCAAAAAAATTGATAATCGTTATTATGACTTCTTTTCCAAATATGCGTCGCAAAGATACTGTATTTCAATTTTTGCATCAATCAGAGGCTTATTTTCATTTTTACACTCAACTGAATGTTCCATTTTCCTATACAAATAACATTGTTCAAATTTTTAAATTTTTTTAGTTTGTGTTCAAGATTTTTTCCTGAGTTTGAGTGATATTTGCAAGATTATAAGTTCTATCTTTAACCCATTCATTATAGAACATAACTGACTACAATCATTATATAATATGGAATACTGACAAAGATATGGATTTCAAAATTGATTTATCGCTGTATTTTTGGTAATTTTCGGCTTAATTTTGTATATAAATTCGCACAGTTCTTAAAGTATTGGCTTAAACAATAAGATCGTAGTCAGCTATCTTTATTACTATATATACTTACTTTTATTTATGAATTCATTCAATTCTCACTTGATTTGGCTTTGAGAACTTGTTCAAAATGTAGTTTTAGAATCAAATTTTCCCTTATTATTCGAATAAAATTAAAATTAAAATTATCTCAAGATGTTATAAAATAATAATAACTTCAATAATTGTTTCAATGTCATAGGTATTCTATAGACAGATTATATTTCTAGATAGCAGAGCTATTTTAGAACTCAATTCTTTCTTTCATATTGAGTTCCAATTATATTTTAATTTTAGAACAATCAAATTCCTATGAATTCGAATTAGGAACTAACAATTGTTGCGAGTGTTTATTTTGATGAATCCAAATTTAGGTTCACTGCATAGTCGAATTCTAATCCAACCACTACTTCTAACTGTTAAATATTGTTTAGTATAAATAGCTAATGTAAAAGTCTCAATTATAGAGATAGCCCATATCCTACGCATTGACGAATGCTCTGCCTGGGTAGGAGTTCATGACAATTCCAGTATGGGACGCCTGAAAGAGTTCTTGTGAACACATGGGCTATCCGTTTTTTGCTCTAAATAATAACATTTACTTTTTAGGCTGTTTATAAAATATATTTATTGTTCCCATTCTATACTCAATTAGTAACAAACTATTGTTTTATTCTCAATGACTAAACAAAAAACAAGTACGTCGCTAGAATGAATAGTATTTTCTAATATTATACAAAAGTTTCAAAAGAATCAACACAATCTGTACAATACCAGTCGGTATCTTCTTCAATTTCATTTTCAGCGATACCCACGCACTCCATGTGGCTCCACTGATCACATTTATCGCATTGGATCCAATTGATCTGGGTTGATTTGACTTTCAGGCCGATTCCAATGCCGACTATGCAGTTTTCTTCAGTGCCTTGACATATTTGGCATATGGCTATTGGAGCTGATTGAGGCTGTGCAATATCCTCTTCGGAAGACGAGCTGTGAAATTTCTGGTCTGTTGAATATGCTCCAGAAGAATAGCCAGCGCCGTGTTTTCTGATTTGTCTCGCGACTTTGCTATACCGATGCTGCCTCTTAGCAAAACGGCTCTGTTGCCTGGCTTGGATCTGATAGCTTGCTTTCACCCTTCTGAGGTCTAATTTTTCGAAGTGGTTACGAATTTGTGGGGAAATTGGTATTTCAAGGAGTTGAAATAGCGTTTCTATTCCTCGGAAGCCATCATTATATCTGATGATTGCAAGGGCGGAACCTAATTGCATCATCTCATAGCTTGCATATTCATCTTTATGAACCATTCTCCATAATACAGAGTGTATGGCCTCATTATGGTTCGAGGTTCTCCCCTCTTGAACTTTTCGAATGAACTCTGGTGCATTATAGCCGAATTCTTGGAAAACATCGGTAATAATCTTGCAAGCACCTTCACTTAGGTAATTCGGGTGGTGAGGAGGAGTTCTACGATTGAAAATCGCTTCTTGGTACCGGCACCAGGTATTACTTGTGATGGGGCAAAATCTATGGTTATCTTTGGCATTGCCATCATTTGCTGAAAGATGCAAAGGAATTGCATCTATAGCACGAATAATTTCGCGAATATTGCCGCGATTACGATGTATAGCAATCCTATAGTAGCTTGCTACCTGTCCAGCAACGGTATCATTAACGGTTCGAATTGCTTTGGTAGGTCCCTCCCAGGTTCCTCTTTTGCGGGAGTCCTTTTGTAATGTGCCCCGAAATGCAGGTGATACTTGCTTCAAAGCTTCTGCCTCTGACATCCCCCCGCCTTGGGTTAATAACTGTTTTTGAAGATTCTTTTGATCTCTATTGAGTTTTAGCGCCTTTTCTTGTTTTCGAATGATGTTAATTTTGATCCTTTTGCAAACGTGAGCCAAGCATTCAATACGTTCAATTTCATGTATGCCAAGGTGTTGATAGAGACCTGCTGAATGCAATTTATGGTGAGTTTTTGTATCACCATCTGTGACTAATCCTGAAAAAATTACACCGCGATCAAGTGCATCTTGTACAACAGATGGTGCCAACGCTGATTCAAGCTGCACAGAGGCGTAGTCTTGATACTTAGCTGTGCAAACTTTGGAGTGACTTGCGTTCCAAGTCGACAGGTCTTTTTTCGTGATTTGGCCTGTCATTAGAAGATTTTCATACTCGTTGCAAAGTTTGCATGAGTTTGATGCTATGCCATATGATAAAACCTTTCCCGTGTTTGCAGATATTGCCGCTGCAAAGCAGTACCTGCTAAATCCTCCGCCACTTTTTCCACTACGTTGTTGGTAAGAACCATCATATGAAGCAATAGCATGGACATATTTTCCATCGAATTGACATTCTGCGTGAGATTTGAGTTCATTCACCGCTCTTTTCATTGATTTTTCTGCAATATATTCGGCTGCAACTATTAACTCCCTTTCCGCTTCAACGTAAGTATGGCGAGAACAGGGGATGGGTATGCTTAGTGTCGAGTGATATAGTTCAAGCTTAGAAAGTCCCACACCAATAAGCCTGCCACCCAAAATACTACCATAGAGTAGTTCGTTTCTTTTTCGAATTTGCTGGTCCCCAACTTGAATTTTTGCTTGGGATTTAGCCCCTACACTCCAAAAGCCTTGCTGGGTGGAACATGCGGAACACTCGAGTTGTAGGTAAGTAGCAGATCCAGCCCTCTGCTTCGATTGGAACATCCTCATGGAGCCCTTTTTGCACGATTTGCAGACCGTAAGATCATCTAACATGGTTAGGAGTGTCTGAAGATTCACTATCATGTTGTCGTATGTTTGCATCCGCAAGGGGGTATCACATGGTTCGAAATATTCAGGCGTATACATAAGCTTTCGATGAGCAACCGTTTCCTTATACTGTTTTTCAACAGTCGCCTTGGATGTTCCTGATATTGATCCAGGAGGTGGAGGTGGTATTGGTTTGGATTGTTGCTTGAAGCGGTCGAACTCGCTTTTCGGGAAATTCACAGGAATAGGAGAGATAACACCTTCCCTCTCATATGTTGGCGAAAAGCTTCTTTTTGAGGAAGTGAATCTATTCCCTGGAAATTGTCTCTTGTGCCGGCCAAATTGGAACTTTTTCTTTCCCTTAGTTCTCAAATCGATGGTGCCATAGTCAACAGGTTCTTGGAATACATCATCATCTGGCTCTTGGGCGCATAGCTCCAACCCTGGTTCCAATGGAGTAATGACAGCTTGTCGTAAACCCGAAAAGGTTGGGCTATCTTCAGGGGCAAGCGGAGTATTCATGCGCGGAATAGATGTAGTTGGTTGTTGTTGAGGCGCTGGAGTTGGAGGAAGAGAATAGCTATCGCTCCTCAATATGCGACGACTTCGTGAAAAGGTGTCGTTATCATCGGACGAACTTGATTCGTTTCTGTATCTGTATGCCATTGCAATTATACAAGTTTATAGAATAATTTTATGTAAAACTTTGATATGTGCTTGTTTGTATTCTATGGATTAGCTCTTATATACTTATATCGCATTCTAAAATTAACTCTTGAAATGAAAACTAAAATTAGAAAATTAAATGTAAGGATATTAGATTATGAATGTATCATATTCCAAAAGACATTATAAATTCATATAATGAATTCTAAAATTATCTTTAGAATTGAAAACTATAATTAGAAATTTCAAAAAAGTATAAGCTGGATATTTGTCTAATTAATTAGACTTAAACTATTGGATTACAACTAATTATAGTTTAAATTCTTTGCTATCTGTAATTGGATATAACATTATATCAGTAACTGGATATCAGATAATTTTTTAACCTTAATTAATTAATATTAGATTACAACTAATTTTAGTTGAAAATCTTGCAACGGTATATACACTATCAAATTTCAATATACTATAACTCTGCCAAAAGCATTCAGAATGCAGCCAAATTTCATAATCGATGAATCTGGTGTATTATCTTCATGAAAAAGTCATTAGAAGAAAAATTCAATTTTTTATATTTTTTTGGAAATTTAGTCACTTTGGACACTCAAATTTCAATATACTATAACTCTTCCAAAAGCATTCAGAATGCAGCCAAATTTCATAATCGATGAATCTGGTGTATTATCTTCATGAAAAAGTCATTAGAAGAAAAATTATTTTTTTGGAAATTTAGTCACTTTGGACACTCAAATTTCAATATACTATAACTCTTCCAAAAGCATTCAGAATGCAGCCAAATTTCATAATCGATGAATCTGGTGTATTATCTTCATGAAAAAGTCATTAGAAGAAAAATTATTTTTTTGGAAATTTAGTCACTTTGGACCCTTAATGGCCATGTTTTGTGTTATGATATTATACCTTCGTCTATTTTTAGGGATGCATGCATTTTCTAATTGACGAAGAATGAACTGCAAACTGGATAAATCTGAATTATCACTCACACCTTCATTATTTTGTAATATATCATTGATGGTTTCCTTAATATTATCTAGATCTTGAGCTATGTGAGAAGACTTAGAAGTTTCAGAGCCAAACTCGTATTTTAAAGTAAGTTCGTGCAAAACAGATTCATTTTGTCGGATGTCATTAATTGCGTTAACAGATACGGAAATATTTCGTGCAATTGAAAACGCTGATGTAGATAAATAAGCATTGATATTAAGGTGCACAGCTGATGAGATTTTCATATCGACCATTTTAGCAAAGGCAAATGTGAAATTACTTTCGTCACGAAACCATACTAACCAACTCTTAGGTAATGAAATTAAATTCAACTTATCTTTCAAGTCCTGTAGAGTGCTGACCATAAACTTCACTTTCTCATCAGTCTCGGATCTCAAACTCAGCTGAATAGACCGGTCTGGTTCATCAATTCTTCTTCTTTCGCATCGTATGACAAGCGTGTACGTTTAGTTGGCTGTTTACTTGAATAGTAAGATGGACAGCCGGGGAGTAAACATGGTACCGCATCTTCCTTCAGCTTTGGCTTTGCACGCGGTACTTCAGTGAACGTATCGTCTCTTTTGGGAACATTGAAAGTATATTCCACGTCTTCTTTCTGAAAATACGACGCACACATTAACCATCTTTAAATCATCCATGTCATCTCGATGAAGAGCACGTTCCCATGCATGCTTCAGGTCTGGTGGGCTTGCTGGCATCTTGAAAATGGTAACATGGTCGTCAGGGGCTGTAATAACTTTTGCATCCAGGGACAGAACAACTGTTTGACATTGTGGAATAAGCTGATTTGAAGGTAAGATTATCTAGCCATATTTGGGATGGTTAACGGATGTAAAACTTCGTCGTGTTATTATGTAAATAAGCAAATCTTACAACGATGAATTTAAAACACGATATCAATGTATCCACTACTCATCATCTACGTCTTCTATGTCACATTTACGTATAAATACTAATTAATTAATTAACTTCACAAGTGAAACCGAATTTG
The DNA here is from genome assembly GCA_963281255.1 of Aphrocallistes beatrix. NCBI lineage: Eukaryota > Metazoa > Porifera > Hexactinellida > Sceptrulophora > Aphrocallistidae > Aphrocallistes > Aphrocallistes beatrix. The sequence continues at coordinate 5,015,692 of OY725490.1, forward strand.
ATTGAAACCAAGTCGAATTCAAATCCATCAACAACTAATCATCTTTATAAGTGATGAATTGAGAAGATTATAATACTTAGTATTTTGTTCTTTCCGGTAGAATGGGACTCCGATGTTAACATAGCTGCTGCACCAGGTATTACTGCATATTTTCATTCTACAACGCTAATTAGAGAGGATACTGACTTGTTAATTTGTCTTTCTATCACGCCATATCAGACTCCAAACAACTGTTGATCGGATAGTCATACCTAAAACTGTACAACAATTCAATAAAGGATGTTCTTGGTATGAGTTGTACACACATTATTGTTTTCCATGGTTTTACGGGATGCGACTAAACATCTCTTATTTACTTGGAAAGAAATTGGTCTTCCAAAAACTCTTCAAAGGTGATCCAGTCCTTCAACCTAGGCTTATGCATTCACATTCCCAGGCAATAACCACAATTACATAGAAAACCTCGGATGCCCAGTGAGTACCACCGCTGAGGCAGAGGAGGCAGTTTCCTCCTCGCTATTTCTCCCACTGATTTCCTTGCCAAGGCAGATATCTAATCGTTGAGACATCTGCCTCCTGCTCGCCTTCTCGCAAGTCGGCAAAAGTACTTTAAAATCATTAAAAATGTTCCAATTGCATTCTCTAATTGCAATAATACAATAACATATTGTTTGAATATATTAAATTGTACAATATCTGGACAAAAGTGTTTCAACAATAGCGACATAAGCGGCACAAAGTGGCAGTAATTGATAATTTGAAAACATTGAGAATTAATATTTGATTATAAATATTCTCCAATAATTCATTCGAATAAGCAGATTTCGAATTTGCAATTCGATTAGTTGCCTCACTTTACCGTTTAGGAGCTTTGATCTTTATGAATAGACCCATTTAGTAATATTTGCACATGGACCAATAAGGTGTGCAAATACCTTTGTCCGAATAGTGTATAAGTAATTATGCTTTTAACATAACTTAATAAATTGTTTGACTGACACACTGTAATCGAACTATCAACATTTAGTTGAGTTAATACTCGACAAAATGCTAATTGCTAGATTTTTGTTTCTCTTGAATTTCTATTTAGGATTATTTATACTGTGTTCATTTCTTCTTTCCAGCATGTATCTTAATAATTTAATGAACATTAAAACAAAATTTGTTTATATCTATCTATCTTTTATGTAGATTGGGAAGGAACTATAGATATGGAAAACAGTTTACGTAACAATTATGACGATTCTTTGATATACTACAATGCTTGTAAATTTTTCGGTGTAGTTCCTGTATCCTATTTTGTTCGCAATCTAACTCTATCCAAGATAGACCTCAAGCATCATGGTTTGGGTCCAAAAGGTGCCAAAGCGATTTGTATCTGCCTAACTTCAAATTCACATGTGTTCCATCTTAACATTTCTGATAACGGAATAGGCCCTTCTGGTGCTATCGCTGTTGCTAATATGTTGCGAGAAAATTGTTATATTACTGAGATTGACCTTTCATCTAATAAATTAGGGAATACTGGAGGCATTGCTATTTTCCAAGTTCTCCTTGAAAACAGTATGGTAAGTTAGTGAAATAGTATTGTAGTTAATCTTTCATAATGTCAAGTTTTTTTATGTTTTAATCCTTTTCCTCCAATTAATTAAAAATACATGCATGAGCGCTTCCAGAACTTAATAAGCAAAGCTAATAAACACTGCATCCGAATTCGCACCAAAACGCACATATCCCTTTTATTTTCAAATATGAAATATATGAAATTTACAACATTCAACTATACCTGGTACTATGGCGGACCACAAAACATTCATATTTCCACATCCTTACTATTAAAACCTTGCTATTATCCTTATCCTTACTAGGTACCAAAAGTATTCGTTTACCTCAAAATTTTCCATCAAATAGTTGCAAAACCAATCTATTTATGAAGTCAACAATATTTAATCTTTAACAAATTCGCTAATTTTTATTATAAATTCATTTTCTTCACATTCAAATTACGAACCTTATAAATTCACTGTGCCACATCCCATAAATTGATGCCACTATATTTAATGGCGTTAGTGGCACTAGATGTCACGGGTTGCGGCATAGGCCCCATGTGGCGCACCCTGCTACGCCTCTGTCTAGAGCTAAGGTTATATTAGAGCTTGCGAAATCTATTTCAACAAGCTAGTGTTTGCAAGTATCTACAATCATTTTTTAGATTGGTCTGGGTCCACACAAACAGAGCTAGTAAGTGATGGAAAAAAGTTGCTAGTTTCCACTCACAGTTGAGATATTTCAGAGCCCATGAGAGAACGAATTTTCATTAGTATGCGTCAGGTGGCACAAACTAGAGATTGAATCATAGTACACGTTTGTGATTCAGGGGTTTATCTAGGTGCTCGGCCGGCACTTATAGGTGAAAGCCTGGCGTCACCCGGGGAGCCAAGGTGCTTGTAGTGTGGTTCGTTTTTGTTTCCGGGTTGCCAACACCCTTGGAGTTACAAGATAAACCCGGATTTGGGTGCCATATATACCCTTTACACCTTATAAAGTACCCAACTGGAAAATCCTAAGATCAACCCATGGTTTGTATTAGTGTCAGACGGTTGTGGTTGAAACCTCTATTTCAAGTTCTTCGGAGAACATTCTATCCATTCCAAATGAGCACAAACCTACACTGCAACCTAATTACTGATAATTTAATGGATAAGAATCAAACTTCAAAAATGCACTCGGAGTTTTTGTTAAAAAGGGCATTGGTTAATTAAAATAATGGATATTGTTTTTAACAAATTCTAAGGGAAACAATTAAAATTTGCACAATAAGTAAATCAATTTAAGAGTTAAACCGTACAATTTTTTGATAAAAGAATGTTGTGAGCAAAAATGTAATTTTTTAAATGGTTAGAGTTTATAATCTTTTTCCAATTACACATTAATTAAGTGCAAATTGTGTTTACATATCACATTCATCTGTATGGGTGGTGCACTGGTTAGGGCGTTTGAATACCAAGACTTAGGTCACGGGTTCTAACCTCGCTCTAGTCATTTGCATTTTACTCTCAATTGCATTGCTTTGGTGGTGTATTCTGAGCATGCACGCTTGCAGATCCTTAGTGTGTTGAAAACACTAAGGATGTCATCTCGTTCAAAGGTAAAGTTAAGTCAAGTGCTATCTTTCTTGCCTACTGTTGTTAGCCGAGTTTTTCTCTATAACACGCTATCATATGCACACTATCAGTAGGTTTAGTACCTCACCCAGATTGTAAACCCCCTGAGAACATATTAGCATGGATTCGGGGGGTATATATATCTATATACTTTTTAAACTTTGAACTTTAACTAAGTAAGAAACTGCCTAAGTAGATTTGCACAAGTAGAAATATAAATAAATGGAAGGCAAGGAAAATAGCATCATTTAATAGTATTTATAATGTATGTTTCATTCAACATTTCTCGATCAGTTATTTAATTCAATTAAGCAGCATGATAGAACCAGAATTCGACCTCATTCTCCCGGCACTGCACAAAGATGAGTTCAATAAGCGGTCCCCTACAGAACTCGCACCCACCACTACACCTGTCAGGAAAGACACATTACATGGTTAAATCAAAACAATGTAGACATTTCCCTTCAAGACATCGAGGGATGGACTCCACTACACATTGCAGCGGCCATCAGCTCCCATGACCTAGCTGTAAAGCTGTTAGATTTCGGAGACGCCATTTGATGTGTCAGAAAATGAGAAATCACATTGCTGTTGGAACCCCTCAACACTACAGACGCAACTACTACCTACAACGAATGATGAAGAATAAAAATTCATTACAGCTCTCAGAAAGGCTCACAGAATGAAGAATGGTTCCAAGTGGGAACTGAGCCTAGGCATCAGTGACAATGGCAGCATTCTCCATCTCCCAGCAGTCTGCGGCTTCTCTCGTCTGGTAGAGTACATCTGTTAAGAAAAAGTGGTGAATGTGAACAAAGGGTGAATGTGATGCATTGGACACCTTGCATGTGTTAGCTACTGGCAGCAGACTGAAATAGTGGACATGCTGCTAGAGTACGGAGGAAACCCAGCTCTCACCACTAAAGTCAACGCAATCCACGGCTTACGCCTGCAACATGTCCTACCAGCTCATGTTTGATAAGGCTGCTCTTACTCAGGAACTCGCCAACATCTTTGTTCTTAAAAATACAACATCCGATCCATAATCGATTCAATGGATTGTCATCTTCCGTCACATAATTCAAACATCCAATTTCAACATGCTTTCCATCAATTCAATGAATTATCTGAAGAAGAAATCGTTTCTCTTATTTCCTCTGCTTTTAATAAATCTTGTAGCCTCGATCCAATTTTCAAAATATCTCACACATCCTAGCGCTGAAAATGTCGACTCATCATTGAATTATGACGTCATTGTCACATTTTTAAAAGTTAAGCAACACAGTTATTCGAGCATAACTCAGTCATTATAGGAGATAGAAGGCTGAAATTTTAATAGAATATGTATACTAACATACCTCACATATGATGCAACTATCTTTAAAAAAGGATGGCTCATCACTTTGTTATAACGTCATCATTACGCCTCAAAAATTTTTAAATTTACAAATTTTGTGATTTCTCAAGTAATATAGATTTTAACACTAAGATAGACATATGTAGAGATGTTATCTCCCTTATAATTAAACAATGTGATCCCAGACGACCGAAGGGAGCCTGCGGTGGATACAAAGTGTCCACCAGTCGCGCAGCGCAAGCAAGCGAAGCGCGCATGTATATTAATATCTCGAAAACTATTCATTATATTGGTATTAAATAAATTAACGTTGAATAGCAAGTCGTTTATGGGGATTTCATTGGTCACATCGGCATACTTGAAATATTTATGGTTTTTTTAGTTTTGCGGTTTTCACACAATTCCATATATGGTAGTATCATTGACACCTTCCTAGGTTGTGTTTAGGCGGAATGACTACTAGCAACATAGTTTACCATATAGGTCATACTACAGATACACCATATAACTGCTACACATATAATGAATAGTTTTCGTGATATAAATATACAAGCGCGCTTCGCTTGCTTGCGCTGCGCGCGACTGGTGGACACTTTGTGTCCGCCGCAGGCTCCCTTCGGTCGTCTGGGATCACATTGTTTAATTATAAGGGAGATAACATCTATACATACTATGTCTATCTTAGTGTAAAATCTATATTACTTGAGAAATCACAAAATTTGTCAATTTGGAAATTTTTGATGCGTAATGATGACGTTATAGCAAAGTGATGAGTCATCCTTTTTTAAAGATAGTTGCATCATATGTGAGGTATGTTAGTATACATATTCTATTAAAATTTCAGCCTTCCATCTCCTATAATGACTGAGTTATGCTCGAATAACTGTGTTGCTTAACTTTTAAAAATGTGACAATGACGTCATAATTCCATGATGAGTCGACATTTTGCTCTGAGCTCAGAACCTAGTGGAGCCATAGCCAAAAGACTCCGACATGCCAAAAATCAGCTTTATATATATATATATATATAGAGAGAGAGAGAGAGAGAGAGAGAGAGATTAATCGAGTTTTAATAGTAAGGATACAAACTGGCCTAACTTGGTATAGAGTCAAAATAGAGTGGACTGTCTAGGTAGTTTAGAAGTCCATGGCTGACGATACTCAGCTCTATTTTTAATTAACTCCGATTCGATCTCTTCTGAAGACTCAGCCTTCTCCGCCATCTAATCTTGTATCTCTGCGATTCGTTCCTTGCTCCTCACCAACAATTTGCTTATTAATAACACACCAAGACTGAGTTCTTTATAATAAGGAGTCGTCAACATCTATATAAGGTTCAAACTGATATAATCTCCGTTGGTGAATCGATATATCTTCAGGGGTATTATAAAGAATCTCTCTAGGGAAGTCTGAAACTCTCGCTAATACTCTTATCACATCTCGTCTTGATTACTGTGATAGTCTCTTGTATTGTTGCCCCACATCCCTATTAGCTCGACTCCAGCGAGTCCAGAACAATGCATCCGTACTTATTTTAACATTTGTCTCCTGTACCTACGTAATCTCTTCTTAGCATCGCACTCCGCGCTCATCCAATGCCATATATCCTCTTTGAATATCTTACTATCAAATTTTTGAAAACTATTGTTGATCGTGCATTCACTTTAGCCGCTCCTGTTGATTGGATTCTACTCCCTCCGAGCTTTCAGAACGCCCCTTCACTTTTTCTCTTCTAAAACTCCTGAAAACTAACCTTTCCATTTCTCACACGACACAGCCACTTAATTAAATAGTTAATATACTCGCAATTAAATTCGTTTCACTGGATATACATACAGTTGAATTCACTTAATAGGAACTCCCTTATTCCCAATATTGCTCTATTAGCAACCAATTTACTGGTCCCTGGTGAAGATTTTGTGTTATTTCTGTTCCCTTATTAGCAACTCCGCGTATTAGCAACCATTTTATGTGCAAAACTCGAGTTGCTTATAAGCGAATTCAGCTGTACCTTTCAAGCATACTACATATTCTTACGTACATATACAGAACGCTTTTTACAGAATGCTTTTTTTTCATATACAGAACGCTTTTTATCCTTGAAACAGTCTATCAGATATTCTGAAACCGCTCACATTAGTTATGTTAGCAAAGGCATGCAAATTTTAAATTAGGATAAAATGGATTTTATTAAGGATACCGCCCTCGAAAAACATCGCCTGACATAAAAAAAAGTGAAATTTTTTATTGTTAATTCCATCGGATTATTGAGTAGTCTACCATCTAATCGTACTTGTTGGGCAGTATTTATTTTGATATTCTAGAACTGAGCACCTAAAGCTCAGTCGTACTGAAAATCGGAAAGTAATTCGAAGTTTTGCGGCGCATTCATCAATTATTTTCTAACTTATCTGATATTTTTTCAAATATATGAACCTCAAAATAGTTTTGGCCCCTTAACCCTAATTGGACTTGGAATGTTGAAGTGAAAGTGAAAGTTAATTGAAAGTGAACTGAAAGTGAAAATGAAAGTGGGAATTTTCTATTTATACCTTTGACCCCAAGTCCAAGTAGGGTTAAAATTTTATAAAACAGATGAATTTAGAAAAAGAGGCACTTAAAATCCAATCAAAAATATCTTTATGAGGGACTTCCTTTCTAAAATGCTCGGGAAATGGCCGTTGTGATATTAGCTATTGTGTATAGAAAAGAATTTTGAACATTTTTAAAAAAAATTTGTTCAGATCCGACCATTAGTTCGTAAGTTATAGTATATTGTAGGTAAAGTTCGGACATCAAACCACTCTATGGCCCCGAAAGTGCTCGATGTCAATGCTTAAAAACTATTGAAGATATATCCTTACTATTAAAACTCGATTAATGTGTATATATATATATATATATATATATATCTGTAACGAATTGATTGAAGAAACTGCAGGGCGCAGAAAGTTGATTTTAGGCATGTGGGAGTCTTTTGGCTATGGCTCCAGTAAGTTCTGAGTTCAGAGCAAAATGTCGACTCATCATGGAATTATGACGTCATTGTCAGATTTTTAAAAGATAAGCAATACAGTTATTCTAGTATAACTGAGCCATCATTATAGGAGATAGAAAGCTGAAATTTTAATAGAATCTGTATACTAACACGTCTCACATATGATGCAACTATCATCAAAAAATGATAACTCATCACTTTGCTATGACGTCATCATTACTAATCAAAATTTTAATAATTGACAAATTTTGTGTTTTTTCGAGTGATATCGACTTTAAAACTAAGATGGACATATTTAGAGATGATATCTCCCTTATAATTAACCAATGTCACCTCCAGGCGACCCAAAGGGAGCCTCCGGCGGACACCAAGTGTCCGCCAGCCGCGCAGCTCAAGCAAGCGAAGCGCGCTTGTGATCTATTATACTCTTAAATAAAGGATATATATGATCATATATAGGTTCCACAAACATCTCTTTGTCAAAAAGTAAATATTTCTTGACTTATCATCGATTTTATTGTAATACAAATTATATGGAGAACTTTGAATATCGTAGAAAATGGCGAATCTTGTCATGAAATAAGTTCTCAAAAGTAGCTATTATCCTCAAAAAATAATGCAATAGTCACTAGCAATGTATACAGAAATTTTGAAACACTCAACATGATTATTTTGGATGTTCAAAGCATTTGTCTCCAAAATTCGGTCAAAGCCCTCCAATTATTGTCCAAAAACAGATTCCTCCATATCTCGGGAAATATATACCCAAATTCTTAGCTCTCAATTCCTACTATACTTTTCAAGACGGTATATATCTGATTCTTAAATAATAAGTGTACTACATGGAATGGAATGCAAAGTTTTAAATTTTTATCACGTGATGACGTAGCATTTTTCGAAAATACAAACTTGAAAACTAAAAGTCGTAAACTCTCGCTCTAACTTCCTAATATACTTTTTAGAAGCTCTTTATTCATTCTAAACCGATGAATTATACTTTGTAGTGCTAGGAATTTGAATTATATTCCCTAATTGGTTCAAAATATTCGGGGTTAGAGGCCTCAAGGTAATTTGTGAATTTTCAGTATAATTTTGCTATTTTCACCAAAATCTGTTGGAATACATCTAATTCATTAGTATACATGCGATTAAATGCCCATGGATGCTTATATTTATCGTTTATAGCTCATTTTACATCGTTCTTAACATCAAAACCTCAAATCCCTATATCTCGGGACTTTAAAATTCCAAAATTGACCGTCTTTCAAAAGTTTTAACTCAAAATTGCTTTGAGATAGAGGTAGAAAATTTTAGTTGTTCCATATCATTAGGCGATGAGCGTAGGACCACTCGATTTTCGATATCTTATAAATTTGTGATTTTATTGCTGATTTCCCAAGAAAACCGTTTTTTGGCAAATTTTTTTCAAACCCCTATAAATTAACAATTTTGGTTATTTCAACTTTCTTTTGGTTCTATGCGATTGCAAATTTTATAGACTATATATGAATAAATTTTTGATCCAAACATGTGTTTCAAAAAAATTCACGAGTGGAGGAGGGCTTACCATTAAGATGTGCTAGGGAAAAACGGAAAAAAACGACTTTGAGACGCTGTAACTCAAAAACTAGAAATGCGAACCAAAAACTGTTTTGCATGTTTCAATATTTTTTAATTGCACTACCTGCCCACGCTTAACATCTTATATATCTCTATTCTTGATATATGCTGTAAGCCAAACCTATGGATTTTTCACAGGCGGTATCCTTAACATAAACTAAACTTAAACTTAGTAATTACTTTGTTTTCATTATGTTTTCTTAGCTATAAGCGCGCTTCGCTTGCTTGCGCTGCGTGGCTGGCGGACACTTAGTGTCCGCCGGAGGCTCCCTTCGGTCGCCTGAAGATGACATTGGTTAATTATTAGGAAGAAATTATCTCTAAATATGTGCATCTTAGTTTTAAAATCGATATCACTCGAAAAATCACCGAATTTGTCAATTTTTAAAATTTTGATGATTAATGATGACGTCATAACAAAGTGATGTGTCATCATTTTTTGGTGATAGTTACATTATATGTGAGGCATGTTAGTATACAGATTCTATTAAAATTTCAGCCTTCTATCTCCTATAATGATTGAGTTATTCCCGAATAACGCTGTTGCTTAACTTTTAAAATGTGACAATGACGTCATAATTCCATGATGAGTCAACATTTTGCTCTGAACTCAGAACTTAATGGAGCCATACCCGAAATACTCCCACATGCCAAAAATCAGCTTTCTGCGCCTGGCAGTTTCTTCAATCTTTCGTTACAGATATATATACGTATATATATATAGTATATATATATATAAATAAATAAATATACATTAATCGAGTTTTAATAGTAAGGATACTTATACTTAAATCCATACTTAGTTTATTGCTCGAAACTAAGTAATTACTAAGTAAATACTTAGTTTATGCGTCGAACTTAAGAACTACGTACTTAGTTTTTACTTAGTTTGGATAAGTATTTAATTTTAACTTAATTTATTACTTATTCCTTTACTTAGTTTAATAATCACAAACTAAGTTTTGTTTCATTTTGACGTAGAAACTAAGTACACTGTATTTAATAGTTTTGCCAATCAAAGGGTATTTAGAGATAGGTCAAATGATTCAAATCCCATCGACTCATTCAACGATATTGAATTCATAATAATTATCATCATATTACTCGTACCATGCAATGATTATTCAGCAGCTTCACGTTTACGCAAGATATTGAGTGATGAAGACATTTTTGTGGTAATTACTGTAAATCAAATCAATGTCGTAAAACCATACTACAGCTAATGGTGACTACAACAAATAAATAGAGTTCTAATTGCGATAAAATTGGACCCAATAATAATATTACATTTATTTTCACATCTTTCTCTTTGCAAGGCTGTAAAATAATATTTTCTTATATTTCTTATATTTCTTATATGTTGCAGTCAGAATGCGTTTCCAGTCGAAACGCGTTTTGACTGACTTTCTAGTCGTAACGCGTTTCGACTAGTCAAAATGCGTTTCCACTGTTAATAGAATATCATGGGTTATTTTTAACTTCAGTGTACTAATTTAAAGTAAATGATGTTGTTTTCAGCACGATAGCGATCTAATTTTAGGATTCAAAGTATTTATTCATTAAAATAAGTTATGCTCATTCCCCAACTTCGCAATCAATTCGCAATCGAAACATATGATAAAGAAGAAAATAATGGTATCAAAACTGGTCATAATCAATTGCGTGTCAACAAGCGAAGACGGTTTCGCAATAGCAACAAAGACAGCTGAAGGGATTAGTTTGAGCTGTCTAAATACGTCAATTGGATGGGCAATACATGTAGGCATTTATTTCTTGAGAAGTTTTTGTTGAGTATTCATGAATTGTTGAGTATTCATGAAAATATTAGTGAGACAAAGCTTGTCCTCTTATCTCGATTCTTAATTATTATAAAAAGTATGCTGTATATTTTGGAAAACGCATATCTAGTTATACTAGATGATAAATTTCGAAATTTCGCACTGAAATACAGAAATCAAAGCTACTTGCGACTCTATCAAAATGTAACAGAAAAATAATTGTCACCTTGTATTAGTAAGTTAACTATTTAATATAATAACTGAAATCTAACTTCCCTCAGGTTCCTTGCACACGCTAAGGAGATGGACGGAGCCAGTGAATTCTGAAGTTGTCAACGTTCAAAAAAAGTCCAGCTTTCTCTCTGACGATTCCTACATGCAAGACATAAATCAAGAAAATATTAGGTTTAATGTTAACATGGATTACAATTCTCCTAACTCACCAGCTCAAGAGCCCACCATTTCACTTGAACATTCTCCTCCGTGCACACCAATTCCCACGAGTTCTTATTACGCTGCTCCTCTCTTGTTGGATGACCAAAATGGGCAAGATATTGAGCTGGAATCACACTCTCCCAGTTTGTTTACCCAGATTCAAAACCTAGAAACAGAGAGTTGTGATGACGGGAATGAACCTAGTTGTGCTGTTTGCCAACAAAGTTGCAGTAGAGCTCACCATTGTCCTGGCTGTGACCTTCCTGTCCATGCCATTTGTGGACAACCAGTAGCAGGTCTTGAAGGGTTTGGGAGTCCTGTGTGGTGTGTGAGTTGTTTCCTAAAAGAAAGAGAAGGTTCGCACAATCAAGGCCGAACATCTGCAAAACGTCGACAAGAAAAGCAAATACAAAGAATGGAGAGGCAAACATTAAAGAAGGCAAAGCAACTTGACATCGGTGACAACATACTTGTTCATGTTCCTGAGGTTGATAAAAGGTCACCGTTTGATCCACCCAATATTTCAGGTGTTATAACGGAGCAGAACGAAGAAGGGTACCTAAAGATTGGTACTAGTGCAGGAACACTAGATAGATCTTATCTCCCTTCAGAAGTGGAATTTTCTTTTTCACATTTTCTCTCCCTTGAAGACGTTCCTAACGTGATCGTCACACTGCGAAAAGCAGTTTTGGCCTCTTCTCTCGGCAAAAGCAGACTATTTTGCCATTGTAACAGCGGGTGTGGATCTAATCGCTGTAGATGTATGCGATTAGGAAAGATATGTAATTCTAAGTGCCATAAGAAATTAGCGTGCCATAACAAGTAGTGTTACAGTTTTACTCTTACTGTAATATCTTGTTATTGAATTGACATCAGTACGTGCCTAGAAAATACAAATATGAACTACAATATTTAGGGGATACATTTATTTATTAAGTCGTCATTAGACTTAATTAGGGGTGGTACGAAGAGGGACTAGGGTAGGCTGTTTTGAGAAGGCTTAATATGGATCGATTATCAACGAATATTCGGTTATGCATTTATTTGACTATTTTTGGACAATATAGCGTTGAGAACAATTAACAAGTTATCAATGTCAATTTCATTGTTGTTAATGAATATTGGAATATGTGGACAAAATGGTAATTTTTTGGAGCAGGGAATTACGTATATTTATCTAGGTTCGTGAAAAGAACATAATATGGTCAGTATTGGTCACTGTCAAATTGTGCTTTTGGTACATAAAATTCTTCAAAAGTGGTCAGATTGAAACCGGACCTACAGTACCGATGGCTACGGTCCTGCTGACTAGCATACAACTAACCTCTCGCTTCTGGCAATCAATAACAATTCCATGTTCATCATGAGTATCGGTTATAAAAATATTCATCCACATGCTATTATAAATAAAAAAGGGTTTGAGATGTCAAATAAAATACTAGTATATCACCTGGAAAGATAAAATACTTATTTATCACCTGCTTTCTTTATTGAACTCTGAAGTATTTATTGATTAATTGCTCAGTGTTTCCTAAACAGCCTATATTTCTCATCATGGGTGGGCGTGATTGTGGTAAATGACTCTACGTAGTTCCATATATGGATTCAGATTAATTAAGAAATCAAATACATAGGGAGAATGTAGACTAAGAGATTATATTCTAGCATATAATGTTATCCTTCAAATATCATATCATTTATAAACACATACTGTTATCAATTCTCACAAATTACTTGAACACAGTGAATGGGCAAAAATTGTTTGGGATAAATTTAACAGATATGTGGACAAGGAGCTAAATTCTGGTAATTAAAATGTAAAGTCATCATTCTAATTAAAATTAGTACACTGAAGTTAAAAATAACCCATGATATTCTATTAACAGTGGAAACGCATTCTGACTGCACCATATACACAAACCAACAAACATTAATCGAGTTTTAATAGTAAAGATATATATACAGGGTGGAACATAAGTGCTGTCCTATATCAAATAAATTAGAAATTGCTCTTATTATGCAACAATAAGTATAACAGGCTTTATACTTCAAAAATCATTTAAACTATCAATTAGGTCATTTTATATAGCATTTCCAAATTGAACTATTAATTTTTGATATTCATATATTGTCTTTATTTCTGGCGCTTATTTTTTGCATATGGATGTCAATGACCACGGTTTAGAGCTCAGATCTCAGGCAATCGGCATGGTTGTAGCATGTATGACGCAAAAAGAAGTTGCTCAGACCCTTAACGTTAGTGAACGCTCGATTAGACGTTGGTACAGCAGTCACAATTCTGGGAAAACGTTAGAGACAAAAGCGCGGTCCGGACGACCGCCGAAATTTCACCGTGTGGCAAAAATCATAATTGCTAAATCAGTTACTAAAAGAAGGCAATCTACCAGAAAATTGGCTAAAAGAATAACAAGCATGGGCTACCCGATCACTCAAACCACTGTTCGAAGATATTTGGCGAATTCTTTAGGTACTAAATCTTACAAACGGATGAAAAGACCGAAACTAACGAATCGTCAGAAGGAAAATCGTCTCAAGATTGCCAGAGAACGCCAAGAGTTGACTGTTGATGATTTCAAAAGGGTTTTATGGTCAGATGAGTGTCCTTTTGAGTTATTCTCTACCCCTAATCGCCAAAATGATCGTGTTTGTGCACGAAACCCTGAAGTTGTCCCTCCATGCTACAAGGTGAAATTTCCTCTTAAAGTTCATGTGTGGGGTATGATGTCACACCAGGCTCTGTCAGATTTGCACATTGTACCCAAAGGCCAAACTATAACCGGAGCCTATTATCGTGATTTTATTCTGGCAAACACTTGTAAGGATGCTCTCAAACGTAGGGCCAAGAAGGGCTCAATCCTAAAGCTTGCGATGTCAAGAAACATGTCCGATATTATCTATCAACAAGATGGCGCCCCCGCCCACACGACTAAATTGACTCAGGAGTGGTGCGAAAACAATTTCTCCCACTTTTGGAGGAAGGAAGAATTGCCAGGCAACTCCCCAGACTTAAATCATATCGAGAATCTTTGGGCAATCGTCAAAGGCAAGGTCGATGAGATGGGACAACCAAGTGATATTGATACCCTTGTGAAGATAGTTAAAAAAGCGTGGAGTCAGATAGATCCAGACATTTTGACGAACTTGGTGGCAGATATGCCTAATCGTGTTAAACTTGTAATAAAAAGAGATGGAGATTATATTGATAAGTGAATCATAGCATACTATAACTTAAAATTCCATTTATTTGACATAACTCAATAGGACAGCACTTATGTTCCACCCTGTATACACATACACAAACATTAATCGAGTTTTAATAGTTAGGATAATTAGAGTTATTCGGCAATTTTGTGTTTTATGCTCATTTTTACACTCCAATTCATTATACTAATCCAGGATTAATCGAAAAAAATAAATTCAAAATTGACCAAAATATTACTGTTAGTCAAAAGCATCCTTGAAAACATATCAAAAGTCCATGTAAGTTTCTGAAGAAAATTTTACCCCCGATGTCCGAAAATATGATCCTTGAAACAATTCTATATTGAATTGTTTAGATTTAGTAATATTAACTAATCAGAGATATTCTATGCTAATAAAGTGTCAAGTAGGACTCGATTTATACATAGAAGAAAAGATCTTCCAAATCTGACAATCGTTCAATAGTTATAACCGAATGATCACGCTGTACGTACTAAATTTGGTTCTTTGAAATTCCATAACTATAAAAATATAACTGTTAGAGCTTTGCATGAGTGATTAAAAACTGCAAGAACAGCAGTTTCCTATACCTTGATAATACTATATACAGAGTTAAAACCTAAGGATTATGAGATAACCCTTGCCAAAAGTAGAAAATCGCCGAAATAAGGGGGAATTTATTGTTATTTCTCAAAAATAAACTTTTCAGGATTGCCTCAATGTTTAACCATGACAGAAACCCAAAAGTATAAAAAGAACATATATTCACTAGTGACCAAATCGATTATTCATTGATAAATCGAACAACACATAACAATGAATTGATAACAAATAACATTCGAATCATGTTATTGAATTTGAGGTATAAATATAGAAATTCGGAATTCGACATGAAAATCTACACCATAGATACTACTAATGGATAATCCTTTCGAGGTTCGTTTTAGAGTATTATTAATTCCGAAAATCTCTGAGCAAAGGTCGTTGTTGTTGACTAATGATCAATAAATACAATGAGTTAATTAGTGAATTCAAGGAAGCTTCTATATCGATAACGAAATCTAATAGGTATTACATTCTTGGACACTACGAGATACTTAGATGTGGTGATGTCGATCCTGGTTTATCAAGACCACCTGACTAAATACTTCGTTTTTCGCCCGTTAACTTCAAAACGATCAGCAGGATTAGCATATCAATTAATTGATATATTTATGCTTTTCGGTCACCACAGATACTACAGAATGACAACAGGTCTGAATTCATTGATGAACTTAAACTATTATGGCCTGAACTTTTGATGGTCCATGGGAAACCAAGACATCCACAAAATCAAGGATCAGTGGAACGCCTTAATTGCGACACATTAAATACATAGCTTGGTGATAATTATAGCGAAGACTGGCCTAATGGTCTTCGTTTTGTCCAATTTCAGAAAAACAGTAGCTATCATTCAGGCATTAAACATTCACCATATATAGCCCTGTTCGGAACTGAACCTCAAATTGTACTACGTTCAGTATTAAAATACATGGAATACGAGGAACAGTTGTATGCAGCTTATTCTCCTGATAATACTAATGTACATGTCACAAATATCTCACAGTCAAATTCACAGGATATACTAAGCTGTTCAATAAGTCTAGCCGGTCATACTATATTTCGCTATTTGTAACAGTAAACCTGTCTGTTTTAATATATAATATAACCTTATATCTTAGCTTAATTCACTGAAAATCTTAGCTTGATTGGATACAAACTTGAAGTTTCTGATCAATTCATTTACATATCACTTCAGCATACTGGTAAAATTATGGCTTCCAAGGATGACAATTTTAACCTGAAATGGTGGAGGGCTTACATCGAATTTCGCACAAAACTCCGTATCCAGCCAGTACTCAACTACAACGAGTTGCAGGAGATTATATGCATGGATTGCCCTTCCAGATCTACCTCGGTCTGGAAGACCAATATCCGTCACTACTCCAGAAAATGTTGCTCTAATCGTGAGTAAAGTCGTGGAAAATAAGTGTATTACAATCTATCAGTTAGAGCAGGTGTGGAGATCTCATCGGGTCCATTCATTCTATTCTGACTACTCAGCTTGGATACCGATCGATTTGCGGGAAATGTGTCCCACAACCTCAGCGATCTGCAAAAATTTGCACTCGTGAATACGGCCAAGAAACTCTTTCAAACCTATGAGGACTGTGATCCTAGACATCTTTCAGAAGTAATAACCGGTAATGAGACTTGGGTATATTATTCAACTATAGCAAGTATAAGATGCGATCATGAGTGAAAGGGACTAAAGACCCGCACAAATTCCTAAGTCCGACTTCAGAAAACCGAAGGTCATGTGCATGATTTTCATCAATAGTGGTGGAATTGTCCTGCAGTTAACCTGTGAGAGTGGTAAGACTGTAAATACCACGTTTTTTACAGAGAAAGTGCTCCCAAACTTGATAAAAAACGTAAAAGCGGTCCGTCCCAAGGCTAAAATGAGAGGGCTCAAATTATTAATTGATAACGCTAGTTCGCAGACAGCCAAGGCTCACCAAAAATTTCTTGGAAGCAGAGAGGTTAGATTTACTTCTACACCCCCATACTGACCAGACTAAACTCCCTATGATTTTTGGCTGTTCCTCAAGCTCAAAATCTACCTTCAAGGCAAGGAATTTGACTCGAGACAAACCCTCGGGACGGCCCTGTACCAGTACTTCAAAACTATCCGCGTTGAAGAGTAAAGGAGTGTGTCTGTAAAGTGGATGGATCGATTATAAAAGGGCATAGCAGTTCACTCGGGGGTACTCAATGGACGTTCTATTTGATCTTTGTCCATAAAAGCTTTACAACTACGAGGATGAACGCGTCAAGATGTAGAGGTTGGACTTCGTGAGGCTGTGCACCAAGAATCGAATTGTGATAGTCAAAGTTTTACAAAATGTAACTGTGCATGCAGTAACTGGAAAGGGCAATAGGACTGACAGGTGTAAGTGTTTCAAAGGCAACAGATTTGCAATAGTAGGTGTCATTCAAGCCTCAGTTGCAGAAATAAACAAGTATAATACCATTTATTTATAAGTTTAAATCTTCATATCTCTTGCTCCCTCCTTCATATACTAATATTGTGCTTATTTTCTCTTAATCCATTTATTAATGTTGTCCTTGAATTGCTATACAGGTATCCCTCGCCGTTCCCGGGGGTTACGTAATTGAGAATTGTCGCGAATGGCAAAATCGCGAACGGCAAGACGTTAGTTCAATGAGAATAGTGGGGTTACGTTCCTAGATTATAAAAACAACGCTAGATGCAGTTTGCTAAATACGTTATTGATTCAATAGTTAAGCTGTAATACTGATACTTGTACAAACACTGGCACAAGTGAAATGGTAGTAATAAATGAAGTGATAAATGAAAGATATAGATCCCCTAGTAGCCAACCTAAGTACCATATCTAAAATAGCAAAGTCTAGCCTTACAATCACCAACCAATTTCCTCCAAGATATGATGTAATTATTAAGTAGAAAATTATAAGTAGAAAAAAATAGGAACACAAAATGATATTGCCAGGATAATATGTAGATACGTATAAGGCTATGAACTAATGGTAGCCCATGAAACTACTGAAAAGAGTAACGAAAACCGCGAATAGTCGAGGGAACGAGTCGCGAATAGCAAAACAAGACTCAAAAAATTTTCCACGAACAGTCGAAACCGCGAATGGCAAACTCGCGAACGGCGTGGGCTGCCTGTATTTAAATTATCCCAAATTAATTCAGTCAAAGTGAGTAAAGACTTTCGGCAATCCGTCAAATTTTGTACATTAATTTTCAATCAATTTGTAAATTGCCTGATTTTACATATTGACTATAACATTGTGTATATATATATATAAAGGCTCGAATAAGTTCTGATTTCAGACCAAAATGTCGACTGCATCATGGAATTATGATGCACCTTTTTAATTATTAGAAATTTCAGTTTTTTGACTACTTAACGCTAGTAGAGGCTACTTATATATTTTTTTAGAAATTTTTTCAAAAATCTGGATTTTTGTATATTTGCTAAATACCGACCTTAGTACTTAATAAAACTTCTTTATTTCGAATTTTAGACTCTTATGGAAAGTATATCTTCCAATTCTTTATAGTTCTCTCTTACAAAGCATTAGTGCAGTTATAATGTTTATTCTCTGTTTTCTCAAATTTCATTTTTGAAAAAAGTAACATTTCAAAAAAATTTTTGAGCTAAAGGAATTATTAATAGAAGAGTTAATTTAGGGTTATTTAGACATAGCATTGTCCATTTTTGACATCTATCGAGCCCAAATTTCAATATCATTTCTATAAATTCAAATTGAAGGGGTTATATGATTTTTGGCATATTGGAGTCTTTTGGAAATGGCTCCAATAATTTCAGAACTCCGATGAAAATGTAGAGTTATCATAGAATTATGACATCATTGTCACCTTTAGTAATTAGAGAAATTTCATTTTTTGACCATATCTTGTTCTTTTCAAGTAGAAAGCTGAATTCGTAATTTAATGTTTATAGTATTAATAAATCTCACATATGATACAACTATCACTCTGAAGACGTCATCATTAAGCATCAATGAAGTTAAAATTTGAAAATTTTTATTATTTTTGGAGTGATATCGATAGTAACATTAAGACTGTATTTATGTATTTAGAGATGCTGTCACCTTATAATTAATAAATGTGATAATACACGCCCGAAAAGCCCCTCCGGCTGACACTTGTGCCCGCCAGCTGACGAAGCGCGCTTGATATAATTAAATTTTGGTTAGTTCAAGATACTATTGGTTCTACAAGATTGCACCATTTTCCTCAACCCAAATGTAGTTTGGTATTTATTCTTTTTTATTTGATTTTTAGGTAACCCGTTGCATTTTATCTAATAATGATCTAGAAAACAACTGTGCCGAATATATATCAGATCTCCTTAAGTCAAACTTCACATTAACATTTATAGACCTCAGCCATAATCAGTTGGATGAAGTTGCTGGTGTATTGATTGGAAATGCTTTGGGAGAGAATGAAGTTCTTAAGAGTTTAAATTTAGGCTGGAATGCTTTAACTGAGAAAGGAGCATTTGCAATTGCTCAGGTTGTTCATAGTTTTTAATTTAGATTGACTTCTATGTGCCATTTATTGTCCTTAAATGTATTTTCACGTTATGATCCTGACTATACTTATAGTATTGGCTATTCATACATTGGTTATAATTTATCCAAAAACTGAGTTATTTACTTTTTGGAACTAAAGAGTATTCTTAGTGACGAGATATTTTGTCAAATTTAATTAATGAATTTATATTTATTGTGCTCTTAAGATGGTTTTGGTCTATCTCATTATTTTGACTATCTGTTTTCTTTTTTTATCAAAAGAGTCCCAATTTATCAATACTTCCTTTGAGTATGTTTTTAGAGATATTTTGGCGTTATTTTGTCAATATTTGTTAACTATAACGATTATAACCTTTATAAATATCTGCCCTTATATAACCTTTAAAAGATACTCTTTTCATTTTATATTTTTCCAGATCAAATGAATTTTTTTTCATTTTAAAACTCTTTTCTGAATGTGGTTTAGTAATTTATTTTTTGACATAATGAATACATTTGCTAGGGATGATACTACCAGCAAGGATCCGAGTTTCTCTTTTGTAAAAATCTGCATTCATGTTTTCAATCTAAAGCCAACATGTACATTAGTGTTTTTGAACTACTATCTTTCGACATTTACAGCTTAGAACTGATGCATGTATCACTATTCTTATTAATAATAATAGCTGTCATAAAAAGCATTTGCAAATCTAAAACAACGATTTTTAAAAAAATTACGAGGACCATAACCCTATGTATATTTAACCTGATTTTAGGCAGATAATGTATTAATTAACCCATCTTCTACTCTCTCCCTGGTTCACTTTTGGATTAACTACGCAGAATAGAGCTTAAGAATGTATTACCAGCATATATTAATATATTTTAATTGGCCATATATACGAGTATATACATCTAATTACAAGAGGAATTAACTACTTAGAATATTTGAATTGTATAGTAACCGGCATTAACAATCGTCTAATATTAAACGGTAATAGCGGAATATAACTTGAAGTGACATACTGCCCATTATTCTTTAGGTGAAGATTTGAGTTGTAATTTTCAGAATTTCTTTAGATATTTTATTATGTTCGAGCAAGGATTCATATCATCATGTCCCAATTTTTCGAATTAGTTGAGTTTTACGATAAGCTATTGCGTCCCTCCTTGTCCCGCAAATTCAAAACAAAAATTAAAATAAAGATTGCTATATTGCATGGATTGTTCATAAGATTATGAACATAATTGATTTTTAGATACGTAGTTTAGTATGACTGTCAAATTTGACCTGTTTTGATCGGATTTAATCAATTTGGTCCGATTCATTTATAAATGATCGCAAAATTATGATTCTTTTTCACTTGACAAAGGTGTGATCAATTTTGCCTAAATACCTCACGTTTAACTCTGTATTAACTCTGTATTACATTGACGGTAGGAACTCGGTATTACATAGACGGTAGAAGATCCGCGCAGTGTCGTCTGCATAGTGCTGAATATTTTTTACATTTTATTTAATTTAATAATTTAAAATCAATTTTGCATAGTCATGGAGGAGAGTCCATATATGGACTAAATCCTAAAATCAATTCGAGAATCCGAAATTTGAAATTGATTCAGTGGATTCAGTTTGATTTTGGTCGCCAAAATTGTGTACTTAATGAATGATGATATTGCATTGATGAGATCTTCCTCTATTTTAGGATTTAATATTTCCAAAAAAGATCATATTTACTATAATTAAGGCGAAGTATAAGAATTTTATACCTACTGAAGCTTGTAGTAGAATTTAATTGACACCCTATTTAGAGAGTACCTTTCTCAGAACTTTAAACAGGGATAATGCGACTATTGAATTTCTTCTTTTCTGCTAAATTGTATTTTGTTTATTGTTTTCAAACTCCTATAATCACGATCAGAAGACGTTTTTTAATGATTGAACCTGTCTTTTTTAGATATAAAATCGACATAATTGTAAATATTTCACATGCTGTGTGAAATATTTACAATTATGTCGATATTGTGAGATTTGCTATCTACGAGCTAACTAAAGCATTTGTTTTTTACCCGCTCCTTATTTGTATGTTTTTCTAATTTAAGATCATATTTAAAATATCTTCAACATAATTCTCTAATTTAGACTTGAATTTCCCAATTGCCAACAGTTTTTGCTTCAAAATATGTTTAAAATAGTTCAGAAAATATCTTAAAATCTTGAAAATTTAATTTGCTGCGCAATTCTCTCCCGACAACAGTCTGAAATGATTTGTGATTAGGGATACTATTATGTGAAAATTAACACCAAATCCTTCAAATTTTACTGTTCAAATATCATTTCCTTATATTAATATTAAAGGTGGCATTTACAAAATTATGATGATAACTTTTTGATGACACAGCAAAAATATAGATCTACTTTTGTTATACTGAATGTTGCCCATCTTACAAATGATAAGAGATAATTTGGAAATTATTTATGGTCAAATGTTCAGTATGTATGTCCCTGCAATATTATGTTGATATAATCATGATGATGACATGATTACTCAACATAATGCCGAAATTTCGAGTTATTATTTCCTAATCTATTTAATTATAACCCAATTGTTGTGTGTGTCTTTATTTGTTTGTTGGTTTGTTCAGAAGTCTGCAACATCTAGAAATCTTTTAAAATATTATTTGAGTATTTCGAGCTGATTGTTATTTTTATAAGGGATTTTATAAATTAACTAAATACTTCCCTTTGGCAGGTACTGATTGAGTGTGCCAGGAAAATAAGTTATTGGTATGTAGTACATAATATAGAATTTGTACAATTTTGCTGTACTTTGCTTCACAAATACTTTCCTCAAACATTTCAGAAATTTCTCACATCGAGTATGTGTTAAAGGTGGCTTAATTTGAAAACAAGAAAAAGAGATAGATATTAAGTTCGTTTTGACAAAATGTTTAGTACGTAAAAATAGCATTTATGTTCAAAGGATAATAACTAATCCTTACTATTAAAACTCGATTAATATTTATTTATATATATATACAGGGTGGCTTTTAAGTTATGTAAGTTATGTGGCTTTTAAGTTATGTGCTTTATTAGGTATAAAATTTCTTAAACTCAAACAATCTGAGTTATTATGGTCTTTAGAGATTGTAATTCGAATATTCTCATTGATTATATAAGATTTTTGAGTCTAAGAACTGGAGCTGTGTTTTGTATGGTGAGTTTTGTGAAAAAAAATATGTGTCCTGGCACGCAGCGAAAATCGAGAATCAAGGCCACTGCTTCTGTAAAAAATGTCTCGATAATCGATGTTCCATGACGATTTAGCACCAGATACCTTTCATTCACCATTGACATATTTGACAAATCCATTGAATAGATTATCAGAAACGAGATAAAGTTATTATTTCATGACTTCAAATTAGGTACATTTTGCAAAATCACCCAAAATGGCACTTTTTTTCACATCACCAAAAAATCTGTTCCAAAAAGGTTCTCAATACATACTGATCTAAACATTCTATATTTCTACAAATTTAGATTATTCGAGGAAAATGTGAGAGCTAATTTGTTATGAAATTTCAAGACTCGAGAAAGATAATTTGAAAAGCAGTGGTCCCTGATTCTCGATTTTCGGTGCGTGCCAGGACACATATTTTTTTCACAAAACTCACCATACAAAACACAGTTCCAGTTCTTAGACTCGAAAAATCTTATAAAATCATTGAGAATATTCGAATTACGATCTCTTAATACCATAATACCTAAGATTGTTTGAGTTTAAGGAATTTTGTACTTAATTTTTGGCATTTGGGAGTCTTTTGGCTATGGCTCTACTAAGTTCTGAGCTCAGACCAAATGTCGACTCATCATGGAATTATAACGTAATTGTCACATTTTTTATAATTAGAAATTTGTGGGATGGTCACATGACACCCAAACAGGGGTTTATTGTGTAATTACAGGGGTGGTGGTAATCTGGCACCAAATCAAATCACCCTGCGAGCACTTTTGCTAATCTGACGACACCAGGCTGGCACATATTAGTACCGCTCGAGCACTTAGATAAACCCCTGTGTCGATCCTGGTACTAAGCTCTAAATACTCATCGAACAACAGTCATAATTATTAAAGAACTTTTTGGTTTGAAAATTTCACTTTAATAAAATTTCACTCTATCCCTACTATTAAAACTCGATTATTGTTTGTGTATATATATATATATATATATATATATATATGTAACGAATTGATTGAAGAAACTGCCAGGCGCAGAAAGCTGATTTTTGGCATGTGCGAGTCGTTTGGCTATGGCTCCAGTAAGTTCTGAGTTCAGAGCAAAATGTCGACTCATCATGGAATTATGACGTCATTGTCACATTTTTAAAAGTTAAGCAACACAGTTATTCGGGCATAACTCAGCCATTATAGGAGATAGAAGGCTGAAATTTTAATAGAATCTGTATACTAACATACCTCACATATGATGCGACTTTCATCATAAAATGATGACTCATCACTCTGTTATGACGTCATCATTACGCAGCATCAAAAATTTTAAAATTGACAAATTTGGTGATTTTTCGAGTGAAATCGGTTTTAACACTAAGATGGACATATTTAGAGATGTTATCTCCTTTATAATTAACCAATGTCACCTCCAGGCGACCGAAGGGAGCCTCTGGCGGACACGAAGTGTCCCCCAGCCGCGCAGCGCAAGCAAGCGAAGCGCGCTTGTGAGTTTCTAATTCCGGGTGAATTCAATCAAGTTTCGCACAAAACTCGGGTTTTGCTTCTAAAGCGAGATTTGATGAGCTGGTCATTGTATGTCCAGAAAGTCACCTTTCGTATTCGAGGGTATGTGAGTGGGCAGCTCGCTTCCGAGTAGGAAGACTATCTGTTGAAGAAGACCTTCGACCAGGCCCCGAATTTATGGTTCGGACGGACGAGAATATCGCTCGTATTAAGGCTATTTTTGATGAGGACCCACACTGTAGCATCAAAGCGATTGCTCATGAATCTGGGATATCAACCGGAAGTGTTGAGAGGATTCTGACCATCGATCTTCAGATGCGAAAGCTTTGTGCACGTTGGATTCCGCATAAACACACCGATTCTCTGCGGTTGGCACGTCTAAAAATGTCCAAAGAACTTTTAAAGGAATATAGCAATGCGGTCAGACCCTAGGTGTCTTTACGAAATCGACTACTTGTACCTGGGGAGGAAAAAATGACGACGGATCAAGAAAACCCCCCTCCAAAAAAGCCAGGCCCGATAGGTTTGGACGCAAGTAATTGTACCCAATTTTCTATGACGCACATGGATCAGTGGCTCAAATATCCTTACCTAAAGGTCAAAGAGTAACAGGGGAGTATTATGCCACTACCTACCTGTCTTGCTGCTCTAGAACAGCACTATAAAGAGAGGTGCCCACGTACCATCTGTAAAGGCCTGCGAATTCTTCACGATAATGCTAGGCTCGGCTTGTGAAGGCTACGTTGGATTCTTTGGGGGTTGTGGAGCTTCAGCATCCACCTCACAGCCCAGATCTCTCTCCCTGTGACTTCTGGCTGTTTAACAACCTTAAATTGCATCTGTCTGGAAGAGATTTTGGGACCAACCACCAGCTTGGAAGTGCCATTTTCCAGTATCTCAAAGGCATACCCAAAGAAGAGTACAAAAAAACTTTTCATAAGTGGTTGGAGCGGTTGGAAATCTGTATTCAGGATAAGGGTGAATATTTTGAACATTTAATGTAGTTTTGTCTTTATAATTATTGCCTAATTAATTTTTGTATCTCTAATCCTGGAACCCATGGGTTGCCCTTAGTATTTAATATTTATATAATATCTTTTTCTATAGGGTCTGAAAAATAATACAATGCTTCGGTCGATGGACCTTTCATTCAATGGCTTAGGAAATGATGCTGCATCATTTATGGGAGATGCCCTTCGTTCAAATTCCACACTTACTCATCTCTCTCTAAATAATAATAACATCTCATACTCTGGTACATTACCAATTAGCAGAGCGCTGGAATTTAATGATTCTTTGCTGAATCTAGATCTGGGCTGTAATCCTATTGAATCTTCAGGTGCAATCAATATTCTAAATTCAATTAAGAGAGCTTCAAATACTGCTCTACAATTTTTAAATCTTAAAGATATTCAAGTATGTTTACCGATGAAGGTGCTGATGTCTGAAATTTTTGAAAAGGTGCCTCATTTAGAGATCAATCATGGAATTTTGTTGTTTGATGCAAAGTCAAAGAAAATTACTCAATCACCTATAATGAAACTGAAAGCTTATTTATCTTCAAATAAAATTGAATTGATAGATTTGTTTAAAAGGTTTGATATTAACTTAATATTTGCAAAGTTACTAATATCATTGTTTGTTTTATTTGTAAATCAACGGTAGTTTGGCTTTAAATATATAATTTTTGATGATTACTCTGAAGTTTCTTTCTTTGGTAGAGATTGGGGAATTAGTGGAGCCATAACCAAAAGACTCCAGCATGCCAAAAATCAGCTTTCAGCGCCTGGCAGTTTCTTCAATCAATTCGTTACAGATATATATATACACTCGAACCTCTCTTATCCGGACCTCCGATATCCGGGCACCTCTCTCAACCGGGCAGCCCTTTCGACATTTAGTCAATATGCATTGTCCTATTTTCAAGTCAATTATTAACCTCAATTCCAGCAATCATTATCATGTAATATTATTTTTTGACATTAATATGTAATAAGTAAAACTGTGGGTTTTGCGTACTCGTATATTGTCTTGGTACGTAAATATTATAGAAAAACCTCATGTGCATAGACATGTTTTCGAATTATCCGGGCAAATTCTGTTATCCGGGCACCCTCTGTTATCCGGGCACCCTCCGGTCCGGCACTGCCCGGATAAGAGAGGTTCGAGTGTATATATATATATATATCAAGGTTGAAACCGCTTCAACCAAATATCAATTTAACCGAATAATGATCAGACCAAATAATTTGGTTAACCGAATAATTTGGTCAACCGAATATTTGGCCAACCAAATAATTTGCAAGCTTTCAATTAAATTAAATAACACTTATTT
This sequence comes from Aphrocallistes beatrix, assembly GCA_963281255.1. Lineage (NCBI taxonomy): Eukaryota > Metazoa > Porifera > Hexactinellida > Sceptrulophora > Aphrocallistidae > Aphrocallistes > Aphrocallistes beatrix. Next base: position 5,042,490 of record OY725490.1, read on the forward strand.
TTGATTATATTTTTGTATAAACATTTATATATTGAATATATAAACATTTATACAAAATACATTCAAGTATGATTAGGGTTGTTAGCTATATTTGTGTTCGGACCACCTCATGTAAGAACATGTGATTGTGTTCGGAAGGCATGCAAATTATTTGGTTGATCAAATATTCGGTTGACCAAATTATTCGGTTGGCCAAATTATTTGGTTCCAACCGAATACCAAATAATGATATTTGGTTACTATCCAAATATCAACTATTTGTAAATATTATTTGGTTAAACCGAATAATCAACTATTCAGCTGCAACCCTGATATATATACAAGTATATTGTAGAAACTTTTTTCGACTATAACTCAGCAAATTTAGGTGATAGAAGGCTAAAATATCAATAGAATGTGTAGATTAATATATATCACATATGATACAACAATCACCAAAAAATGAGAACTCATTACTCTGTTATGATGTCATCATTACACGTCAAAATTTAAAATTTACAAATTTGATGATTTTTCGAGTGATATCGATTTTAAATGTGAGACAGACATATTTTGAGAATTTATCTCCCTTATAATTAACCAATGTGACCCAGGCGACCGAAGGGTCCCTCCGGCGGACACATAGTGTCCGCCAGCAGCGCAGCACAAGCAAGCGAAGCGCGCTTGTATATATATATATATATATCTGTAACGAATTTTTTGAAGAAACTTTCACTTTTTGAAATATTCTTGTTTATTAATGAATTGTCCTAGGGAAAGGTAGCTTAGGAATGATTGAACCTATTGGATCTTTTTGATAAAATGACTTATAGAATGTAACATACGTATGTAGGTTTAACAAAAGTGTGACCCAATGTGAAAAAGGTTAGGAAGCACTGCAGTATGTATGAAAAGGTGCAAACTAACCACTTTCGAATCTTATATACTTTTCTTCAGATGGTAAAGTCATAAAGGCCCAGTGAAATCTCAGTTTATGCTTGTTTGAGGCCCCATAAACTTTGGAGATTTATGTTTGGTGGAGCTGGAAAACACTGCATTTGGGGCTCTCTTATTCCCCAAATTGGTAGCGTTTTGGCCAGTGAGATTTGAATCAGTGTTATCGTACTTGTGGAAAAACTTCACCTAGAATAAAAACGCATCCTAATTTGTCTTTGTAGGTGTATTAGCATTGCTATGGGGATAATTACAGTCTAACGTCCCTTTTTATGGTATGACAAACCATATTGTGTAACCACAGTTTCTTAACGAAGGGATCTGCAAGGGCGTTCGCTACATAGACATATATAGGTTAAAAGACAACAAATAATTATACACTCGGAGAATTAAGAACTCTTTACTTAAATATTCAAATATACAAGTATATGCTAACTTATTATCATACATACTAACTAACCCAAACTAATCTAAAACTAAAGCTAAGACTAAAAGTAAAAATTAACTAAACTGAACTAAACTAAAAATTCTATATTGAGTCCAGATTTCCCATCTCAAACCAGAAGCTTTTCGCTTTTCGGCCTCAATGGAGTGACCCAATTTAGAATAGTGGATTGGAATCATAAGTTTCATCAAATTTCAGCCTTCAATCACCCAATGGCTGAGTTATAGTCGAAAAACTGAAATTTCTAATTATAAAAACGGTGATAATGACTTCATAATTCCATGATGACTCGTCATTTTCGTCTGAGGTCAGAACTTTGCCGAGCCATAGCCAAAAGACTCCCATTCCAAAAATCAGCTTTCAGGGCATTTTCTTCAATTAATTCGTTTCAGATATACAGTGGAACCTGTATTTAACGGTCACCCAAGGGACTGGACAAAATTGGCCGTTATATACAGGTGATTGTTTTAATCCCCAAAGGTATCAACGTAGTGCAATAAATAAGATATCAACGTAGTTCAAATAATAATAAGTTTTTAGAAATCCATTACTTGAAGTAATTACATGAAACTTGTTTACCGTTCATAACAGGGCCTGTAATAAACACATAAAAAGGTGAAAATGGTGATGGCCGTTATAGACAGGTAGTGGCCGTTATAGACAGGTGATGGCCGTTATATACAGTTTTAGGATCAGTAAGGGACTACAAACGGGTGGCCGCTGTCCGCGTTGAGCAGGTGGCCGTTATACACAGGTTCAATATTATGTCGACTCATCATGGAATTATGACGTCATTGTCACATTTTTAAAAGTTAAGCAATACAGTTATTCGAGCATAACTCAGCCATTATAGGAGAAAGAAGGCTGAAATTTTAATAGAATCTGTATACGAACATACCACATATGATGCAACTATCATCAAAAAATGATGACTCATCACTTTGTTATGATGTCATCATTACTCATCAAAATTTCAAAAATTGATAAATTGGGTGAATTTTCGTGCGATATCGATTATAACAGTCTGACAGACGTATTTAGAGATGTTATTTCCCTTATAATTACTCAGTGTGACACCAGACGCCCAAAGGGCGCCTCCGGCGGACACTTTGTGTCAGCCAGCCGCGCAGCGCAAGCAAGCGAAGCGCGCTTGTGTTCTTTAAATTGCAAATAAGCATAAATAATGAATAACAAGGAAATATTTATAAAGGGAACTTCTGTCCAAAACTTTCATATTAATCGTTGATCATATTGGAAATAGCGTAAACCAAATTCTTTAAATCAACATATTAATTAATATTTACCATTATAATATGTCAATAGATAGAGATTTTGTTCCCCCCTGAGAATTTTGGTAATGTTTGTATTGAGTGATAAAATACAGGTATTCCTTAAGCCCCTCTCATCTCGAAGATAAAGTAGGAGATATTGTCTAAAACTTTCGCCAAAAAATTACTTGTTCTTCGTATATACTGGCATAGAAGTTTCGTATCCTTGGAAAGTAAATATTTTACATTATGATGATTTTGGGAGCCGTGACGTAATTTTGTCCAACATAACAGTTATAAATATTTCTCAATAGACGGTTTTTCAAAAACTACGTGCAATAAAGAATCAAGTTGGTGAGTAGATCTTGTATAATATATGCAACGATTCATGATATTTGTGGAGCATATCATGTTATTGCTATAGAAGCGTTATGAATATTAAATATTGTACATACTGTGCAATGTTTACCTTCCACATCATATGTCTAATGCAAAGTCCCAAACGCACTTATAAATTATTTATAAAATTAAATGATCTAAATATTGTTATTCAATTCATAAGGAATACACTATACTCTAACCGGACAAGAGTTTTTGAAATCCTTACTATTTTCCATCATAACTAGTTATAAAGTGGGTCTATTCATGGAGAGAAATGTAATCAAACTGTAACATATACTGTCATTTCTATTTCAAATTCTTATTCTACACATTGAATTAGGTTTGAGGCCTTCTATTGCTATACTCATTAATAAGTTGAATTATCATCGATATATGTCACTTTGTGCCACTTTCACTCCCATTACCATTAGACTTGATGACGATGAGTGGCACAGTTTGATGAATCTTCACCTTGGAAATGAAGAGAAGATAATTCTACCGATTGTTCATGAAGAGGAGATAATATATCCTCTAGTTCCATTTCAACGTTTCATCTGTCTGCTCGCATTCAATTTAAATATTATCCTCCACTTCAGAATTCCTAAAGTGTGAAGACAATATTATTCATGAGCTGAAGGAGAGCTTCATATCTAGACTCCTTTCCTCCACTTAACTTTAAATATAGTGTACCCGTATGACTTCTTTATAATTTTATTCTTGGGATTTAATGCTGATTTGAGAAGTCCAGACCATTTCTTACCGATATGAAAAAGGTTTAAATTTAATTCTACAAATATATCAGCGTATTTACATATTCACTAACATCTTCCTGCATTCTCTTCCAAATGAAATGTTGCAGTATCGATTTGAAGTAGAATCAACACAATTTAAGGCCTGGTATCAAATGTACCATGGATGAAGTAAAAGATGGGAATTTAAATTCTTAAAATATATCTGTTTAACTTACGAGGGTTAAAAAGTTTTGTCGTACGCGAGTGTTACTGAATCTATAGTTTCATTATTTTGATATTATATTCCTTTTATGTATGTATAAGGAATTTATACTGAGAAATTGAGCTCTATACTAAGCTTATTACCTGAGTAGCGCTATTCTATCTATTCGTCGCTTATAAAATTTTGATATTCTAATGGAGCTTGAATAAAGAGATTTAGAGCTATTATGTTCTATGACTTCATGCAGAAGTTATCGGTGGAGTTAGAGTTATGAAAATTTGCAGGATGGTTTCGGAGATATTGCCCCGTCTTAGCGCACAGTTGTGCGTTGGTATTTCGAATTCAAGAGGGAAAGAACATCATTAGGTGATGAGCCTCGGTTAGGAAGGCCTCCAACTGCCGCTACCGCAGAGACAATTGCAACAGTGGAGTCGTTGATCAAAGATGATGCCCACATTACGTTTGAAATTGCTGAGAGTATAGACACCAGAAAAGCAGCGATTAATATCATCCTACACGACCATATCGGTGTCAGGAAAATAGGGTAGAATAGTGCAAATTTATGTTGATGATTTTTAACGGAGGAGGATCCAAACGTGTTTATGCTATCCTAACATGTGATGAGACTTAGATATATCAATACGAGCCGGAAACAAAGCAGCAATATTCAATATTGGTGGTTTCTGGAGAAGACCCATCATTAAATTATCGAAGGGCTCGCAGTGTTTGCAGGAAGATGGTGGTCGCATTATTCTTCTATATTGGATCCGAAGCCATAATTTACCTCGAGGATCGTCGAACAGTAAACGCCGACTGGTATATCAACCATTGTCTCCCTAAGGCGTTTGATCTTGGGGATTTCGTCGTCCAAAGGTCGTTGGGATATAGTATGACAGTCCGAAAGAGGCCTGACATGCATTTAAAGAGGCCCTTTGGGCCCTACAAAAGCAGAAAAATGGCATAACTCCTTCGATAGTTGGTTTCATCGCATGAATCTTTGTATCGAAATTTGTGGACAAAATTTTGAAAAGCAATGAAAATTTGAATAATACTATATCTATAATCTTTTTTTATACGACAATTCTTTTGCACTGACCCTCCCTATTATATACAATTTATTGCCCTTAATCCATTTCCTGATATTATCTACTCATAAATCTAACAATATAATTGAATTCAACTTTTCATTAATTTCGATATCATTCAAAACAACAATATTTTGTTTCATTTGTAGTAACAAACTATGCTAAAATGACTGTAAAATGCTATATGTTCGTGATAGCTCGCTCGCATCTTTCTATCCTTTAGCTCGTATTTACTCTCGATCTCTTAGTCTTTGCAGCTCTTTCGTGGTTAGGATGGTCTGTTTCGTTGATTCGTGAGATCATAGATCCGTGAGATTCTTATACGTACTATATAACCATGGATGGTTTTCTAGCGTAGAATTCTGAGATTATCTGTAGAATCGTGAGATTTTGTTCTATTTACTCAGATCACCCTATGGTTCAATCAGTTTCATCGTAACTTGATAACCACCGCCACCAAATTGTGGCACACGACACAATTTGATGGCGCGCGACACAATTTACTATGGTGAAACCCCATATGGACCATAAATGCAAAATAAAATTAATCCATGTTTTATTATATTGGGGTTTTACCAAGTAAATTGTGTCGTTTGCCTCTAAATTGTGTCGAGTACCATCAAATTGTGTCGCGTGTCACTATTTAGTGGCGATAGTTATCAAGTTACGATGAAACCGGTTGAACCATAAGGTGATTTGAGTAAACGGAACAAAACTCACGATTCTACGGATAATCTTAGAATTCTACTCAATAAAACCATCCATGGTTATATAGCATAAGAATCTCACGAATCTACGCAACAGGTCTCAAACAATTTTGATAAAACCAGAATTAATTACCATAATGTGACAACAATTTTACAGAATTAACATTAATCCACTCTGGCCTTATTTTAATTTGAGATCAGAAAACTGTCTATTCGATCAGTCGACAAGGCGCTAAATTTCAGATGAGTGAGTAAGTAGCCTGCGTTTATAGGGAGTCGACTAATGCATCGATTTCTTTCAACATTGTACTATTTCGCACCCCAAGCTGTGTGAACTTCTTTTGTCCAGAGACTATCGTGTTGCGATGTCTTCACTCTTCCCAACCGTCCTAGACAAACTATTTATACAGTAGAGGAGGAGGTCTTGTCAACTTAGGATCAAGAGATGAACTCAAAAACCGCAGTGTAAAATTTAGATCATGTGTTCTCCAGGTTAGGAACTACAGCATTAGAGTTTCGGTCTCCTGCTTTAAAGTATTTCCAGCTCAAAGCCTTGTAGGTTTTCCCAGCCTTCAGTTATTCCAAAATTCCAGCATGTATTTTGCACCGTGTTTCTGGTAACTATGAAAACGATAAATCCATCACCGAAGAGGAGGTACCCCATGTCCCATATCACTAGGCCATTGTCTTTTTGAATGAACTACCTGTCCCGGACTAAGTCTTCTTCTTCCTCTTCTCAGAATCATCAAGTTGTTGATTTAAAATCTCGTCTGACTCCTGGAACTGTTTCAGAATTTACGCAATCTGGGGAATAGTTACAAGACATCTGGAAACAGAACAGTGGATTTCATAAAATAGATAGTAGAGAAGCTAATAATGAATTAAAAGATATAATTGTAAATCAAAAGGTGTAGAGAACTGCGTTGTAGTGAGCTAAAGTAAAATATGTATAGAGTAAATAACCAAATAACAAACAAGCAGATTGGTTAAAAGTTTGTTTAGCTTATACTTATCATACAAAATTCATACTAAATAGTTGTTGTCTACTAATAAGTCCCGTCCCATCCACTACTTCATCCCTAGTCCAAAATTTTGAGGTTGATACCAGACCTTATATACATGGAGTAGGAAATGGTATGATTGATTCCTGGATGACGCTCTTTATAATCGAACATGTCCAAAGTTTCTGAAGTCTCACAAGTTGTGGATTTCTCACTACTCTTTCCCATAAACAATTATTCAATATATTGAATAGATGAATTATATCTATACTGTAAATAGCATTTCAGGAATGGATATCCTTACTATTAAAACTCGGTTAATGTGTATATATATATATGTTTACAAACTCACTTTGCTTACTTCCGCTGTGCGGTTGGCGGACACTTTGTGTCCGCCAGTGGCGCCCTTTGGGCGCCTGATGTCAGAATGATTAATTATAAGGGAGATGACATCTCTAAATACGTCTGTTTCTCTGTTATAATCGAATTCAAACGAAAAATCACAAAAATATTTTGTCAACTTTTTTATAATTAGAAATTTCAGTTTTTCGACAATAACACAACTATTTTAGGTGATAGAAGGATGAAATTTTAATAGAATGTGTATATAGTCAGGATCGCTTAGTATGAACCCGCTTAATATGAACATTCGTTTATTATGAACCTACCTCCTGGTCCCAATTTCCTTTTTTAGATTGGATTTGTATTGAAACAAGTTTGCTTAATATGAAGTATCCTTACTATTGAAACTCGATTAATGTATATGTCATGGGGAAGCTTCAAATTTGGTGGAATTTGAAATTGCCCTAGTGGAAATTAAAATTGGAGTTTCCACTGGGGGGAATTTCGATTGGAGTTTCCCCTAGTGGAAATTTAAATCTCCCTAGTGGGAACTCTAATTATAATTTGCCCTGGGGGAATTTAAATTTCTAAAGACTAGATTTTGCCGTACAAAGTTTGGAGTTTCCCCTAGTGGAATTTTATATTTCCCTAGTGGGAACTCTAATTAGGGGCAATTAAGTTTCACCAGTGGGACACCCAATTGTAAACGGCAAAATTTAGTCATTTGATTTTAAATACCCCCAGGGCAAATTATAATTAGAGTTCCCACTAGGGGAATTTAAATTTCCACTAGGGGATACTCCAATTGGAAATTGTACTAAGAGAATTTCCAATTTGAATTTCCCCTGGGGGAACTTCAAATTCCACCAAATTTGAAGCTTCCCCATGACATATGTATATATACACTGCCTGGACAAAAGTATTCGTACACCTCATAATTTCCCATACAAATAGTTACTACTATAATACTGATTTATTTAGCGAGTCAAGGTATTTAATTGGTGAGAGATACACTTAATTTGACTTCAAATTCGAATTCTCCACATTCAAATTACCCACTTTATAAATTTTCAACTTAATTACTCTTCTTCAAGATTATGTATTTTCAGCATTTGCTTTCCTATGCCACATGTCGCGAGTGATCACCATTGTATATTATGGCATTGGTGGTATGAGGTGGCACAGTTTGAAAAATTTTAACCTTGTGAGAGTGTAAACAAGTTGAAAGATTAAAAAGTGAGTAATTCTAATATGGAGATTTCGAATTTGAAGTTAAATCAAGCTTATCTCTTACCAATTAAATACCTTGACTCGCTAAATAAATCAGTATTATAACTATTTGTATGGGGAATTATGGGGTGTACGAATACTTTTGTTCAGGCAAGTGTATATGTGTAAATATATATATATATACGTATATACAGTCGACTCGGCTTAATAGGGCCACATCGGTAAGAGGACATTTTGCCACGATTAAGCGGAGGATCCTATTAACCGAAAATATTTTGTATTAGCTTCTATGTGTGAAAGCTATTCCGGTCCTGCCAAAAGTGGCCCGATTAAGCGGCTGACCCGATTAAACAGTGGCCCTATTAAGCGGAGTCGACTGTATATATATATATATATATATATATATCTGTAACGAATTGATTGAGGAACTGCCAGGCACAGAAAGCTGATTTTTGGCATGTGGGAGTCTTTTGGCTATGGTTCCACTAAGTTCTGAGCTCAGAGCAAAATGTCGACTCATCATGGAATTATGACGTCATTGTCACATTTTAAAAAGTTAAAGCAATACAGTTATTCGAGCATAACTCAGCCATTATAGGAGATAGTAGGCTGAAATTTTAATAGATTATGTATATTAATATACCACACATATGACCCAACTATTAACAAAAAATGATGACTCATCACTCTGTTATGACGTCATTACGCATCAAAATTTTTAAAATTGACAAATTTGGTGATTTTTGAGTGATATCGATTTTAATAACACTAAGATAGACAAATTTAGAGATGCTTTCTCCCTTATAATTACCCAATGTGACCCCAGGCGACCGAATGGAGCCTACGGCGGACACTTTGTGTCCGCCAGCCGCGCAGCGCAAGCAAGCGAAGCGCGCTTATCACTATAATGAACAGATTTTTGGGTCCCCTGGTGGTTCACAATAAGCGATCCTGACTGTATTAATGCATCTCACATATACAACTATTTAAAAAAATGGTAACTCATCACTCTGTAATGGCGTCATCATTACGCATAAAAATTTTAAAAATTCTCAAATTTCTGATTTTCCCCGCGATATCGATTAAAACAGTAGGACAGAAGTATTTTGAGATGTTATCTCCTTTCTAATTAATCAATGTGACCCTAGGCGCCTCCAGCGGACACAAAGTGTTCGCTAGCCGCGCAGCGCAAGCAAGCGAAGAGCGCTTGTATATTATTATGCACGATATTTTTGAAACAAGTTATGAAGTTAAACACTTTTGTAAGAACTCACACTGTACCATTACTATTATTTCAATTCGAATTTAGTCAAGAATGCCATGAAATACTACGGTTTGATTAATTTTTAACACGATTGATAGCTTACAACTAGTGCATAAATTCAATTAACAAAAAACCAGTCGAGTGAACTCCAATCCTATGAGAAAATACAATGACACACCTGGGGCCTTATTCACTAAGAAAACTTAAGATTTGCTTAACTTTATATAACTTTATATAGTGGAAATTTTGAAGAGTTGCATTACGATTTGGGTAAATAGATGTTCAATGATACCAATATAAACTACCTAAATACTAGAAATATTCCAAGTCACTCTCGAAATATTCGTGATGTCATACTTAACTTAAAATATTACGTAACTTTCTGAAAAGTTTAACAAATGAGTCAAAATTTGTCAAGCATTTCAATTGTACCACTTAAAATTAATAGAGTATCCAATCTATTTGAATTCTTTAAAAATCTCTTCTAATTTTGAAGATTCAAAAGTTAAGCAAATCTTAAGTTTTCTTTGTGAATAAGGCCCCAGGTATACTCCATTATCGATGTATTAATATTTAAGACAATTAGAGTTAGCAATATACATATATCTATACTTGAAAGCATTGACGTAGTATACCCAAAAGAAGCGAAAAATCATGGAGCTAAAAAAATTAAATATGGTCATTCTCGTCCAAAGGGTTCCGGACGCGTCCGGATGTTAGGTGTCATATTTCAAGAATTCCCACCGTTGGAAAGCTTTTATATAGTCTAATTAATTTACTTATGTATATAGAATATATTTATAGTAATAACTTTTGCGCGCAATTATTTCGAATATTTTGATCAAAAAATCATTCTGTGAATACATATTACGTATAATATTACGTTTTTAGGTTAGTACTGTTGCATGAGATTTCTACTACCGTGAGATTTTTACTACTTTGAATACATGGACCATGGATATGTATTAACCATGAGATTTCTACTACCGTGAGATTTTTGCTACCAACACTCTGCATTTATCCATAGTTCACAGCTCCTTCACAATTAAGCCAGACTTTACGCTAAATAATCTTTTCACCACTTTTAGAACTAATGCCTAAAAGTGGTGAAATCATTATTTAGTGATTTATTACATTGGTATGTTGGAGTATGTTGCGCATAGAGCGACAACAATTTGCCTATAATACGCGTACTATGCATTTATTAGCTTAGATATTTGCAATGTACATCTAGTTAATTATCAAAAATTAAGGTTGATGATAAGATAAAACTGATAAATTGCAGAATAGATGGTGTGTTAGTAAACTTATTATTTTAATTTTTAGTTGGATAGAAAAACTAGAATCTATTAGAAATTGAAATTCGTAAGGCTCCCAAATTACAAATCTAGATATCTATTCGAAGATCTAAACGGACATTTACATATACCGGGATGAGAAAAAAACATTATTTTGCATTTTTGTAATATAATGTGTGATTAAAGTGAATTGGGTCATCGTCACCATTGAAACAATATCTTAATCACACACTACAATTGCTCTGTACTACTGTAGTAGAATGCGAATGATTTCACCCCGAAAATAAACTGTCAGAAATTACGTCAATCCGAAACTTGTTTTGTAATTCTTCTATTTCACATCATAATCATTATTATCACAATTACGATATCAATAATTTCTAACAGGGTGAATAGCTAATTACAAACAACGAATAATTATTTACGTATGTTATGTAGTTCAAATTTGCAAGTAATCAAATGTTGCATCAGCTTCAATTTGAATCATGTTTATTAACTAGACAGTTTCATAACAGCAAGATTTCATCTTTACCACAAATATAATGCGTAATATAGTAGTATGGCTTTTATCTAGCGTCATCATGATGGCATTGTTAATTAATTGTAATGTACGTATTATAACAATTTAACTTTTTGGAATTGGGAGATTGAAAGATCTAGTAAAATAGAGGTTGAAATAATGATGTCAAATACCTATTTAATACAAGTTTAGTGAACCCTCGACATCATTAATTATTTTCTAAGAATTGTCGTTTTTAGAAAAATTGATTGAATTTCAGGTAATTCCTAGAATTTGACAATACAACTTTAGTGAATAAGGCCCCAGGTCCCTCCTCCATACTTTTTGGTTAATCTGATGCCCTGATCAAACTACCGATTTCCTGGCAGGACAAGAATATTAGGTATCTCCCTAGTTTAACATAAATTTAATTATTTAAACAAGTAGACCCTCACTACTTGAACTGTCCAGTAGACCGTTCAAACGTTACATAATTATGATAATATTATCGCTAAAATGGCCCCAAACATACCCTACCCCCTTCAGTCACACCATGTCACAAAATAGATACCCCCTCCTTCAACATTACATAATGCTAAAACCATTTCATTGAATATATTCGATATGATTTATACATTTTACAAGTAGCAGGGAATATTCAACATTTTCCCTCCGATACTTCGTTACGTTGCGCAACCACTAAGCGCCCTTACCCACTAACAATTTTGAATTATTAAGCAGCGGAACAAGAGGAACTAGAATAGTCCGCTTTATATTTATTAATAGTACACAAGGTAATAATGAATTAATTCTCAATTTCGTAATATAATACGAACCTTGCTTGTAAATTCTTTGCCTTGATCATGCTGAATAATTGCTGGAACGCCGTAGATCAGATAAATATCAGAGAGTGCGTTGATAACTGATTTCGTTGTTTTGAACTGTAACGCTCTTGCAGCACCGAACTTGGTTAGGTAGCATACAACCACTAACACATGTCTGTATCCTTCTGGATTAGCTGGCAAATCAGTTATCAAGTCCATACCGATATGGTGCCAAGGAGACTTTGGTGGTGCTATTGGTTGCAATTTTCGCTGAGGTTGTGGCAAAAGAGGAGCCTTCATTTGGCACTTGTTTCAACTTTTACACTATAAGCAAAAAATTAATCCTCACGGATCAGTTTTCGGTATCAGAACTAACTTCTGAAGTTTTACAACGATTTGCAAATTTTTACTGCAGATTCCAATCTCATAGTAATGCAAAATTCTGATAAAAACAGGAAAGTTGAAGGGAGAATTTTTTATTCACAAATTGGGACCAAATTTTAATTAACGACAAATTTTGTAAACCTTCCCTTAATTAGATAACTTCACATGTTTAACGTATTTATATTTGTTAAATCTTTTTTAGGTTTATTTGTTATATAATTGACTGAGATCTACAATAGTACAGTATACTTACATATTTACGGATATCTTCATGCATACCCTTCCATCTATACTTGGACTGTATCATTTCAGCTGTTTGATTCCTGCCGCAATGTTCCGTGTCATGGTATAAACGAAGGATGTCTGGTAAATCGTTTTTATTTGGGTAACGAAGTAGGAGGCTATCCTGGCCTTTTAGTGAATATAACTAAAAAATTGTTTATTAAAAAAGTAAATTAATTGGTAATGATGATGATGATGATGATATAATTCACTAACCTTATAAAAAAGATTGTCTCCGCCTAATTGAAATGATGAAGCAAATGTTTTAAAATTAGCTCTTGCAAATTTTGTAGCTGACAGTAGACGAGATGGTAGGGTCTTTGTTGTTAAATAATTAACAAGTTCTCTATATTCTGAATCGTCCATATTATCAAGATAGATTATTATTAACAAATACAATAACTTGGGGTAAATATTTGACACTAAATACTAGGAGTGTAGTGTTAAAAGATAATCAAATCTCGACTAGGGATGGAAGTTTTTATTACTGCTAAGATTAGGGTAGTAGAAATCTCACGGTAGTAGAAATCTCATGCAACAGTACTACTATAATTATAACTGACTATAACTGATATGTTATCTGTATTCAGAATGTAGTTGGAAAATAATGTTTTCAATTTGTTCATTTTACATTAGTGGATGCACTTTCGGTTCGCATTTAGTGTTGCTGTGATTGGCTATTTTTGTGGTTTCTACATCCGATTTAAGTGATCTGTTTAGCTTTTTAATATTTAATTTTTTGCATAAGATCTTCAATATGGGTATGGCTTTCTGAAGTAAAGTTTTTATATTTATATACCCTCCATATCCATACTGATCTGTTCTCAGCGAGTTTACAACCTGGTTGCATCGAAAGTTTCAATACTTTGATAATGGTATGACGACATTTAGAATCCAAAAAAATAGTGATAGTCACACAGAAGCATAAGTCGGGGAAATACTTTACAAACTCTGGGAATTGAATTCCAAATTGATAGCAATTTCAAGAAAACTCAAGAGTGAGAAGGGAAATGTTAAATCAACTGTCTTCGTTGTATTTCTTTGCCAGACAAAGTCTAGCTATACGTGGACTCTTGGAAACACGGAAACTTTCCTCAGTTGTTGAAACACAGAGCAAAATAATACTATCGATTCATCTGTCTGACATATACAGGGTGTCTCAAAATTATTGCCGTAATGAATTTTCAGTAATAAACTTAAAAATCATAGACGTAGAAATATTTCTATTTTCCTATATATTCTCCATCCAATTCAATGCATTTATGAATGCGTGCTGGCATTCCGTCAGCCAATCTCTCCAAAATATCTGGCTCGATTGATGACCAAGCATTTTGTAGTTGAATTTTAGCTGGTCCAGATTAGTTGAAGGATACATTTCATCAAGTTTATTTTGCAAAATCGACCACAGATTCTCAATAGGATTGAGATCGGGAGAATTCCCCGGCCACTGCTGTTTCTCCCGAAAAGCGTTTAACCGATGTCTACACCATTCTTGAGTTATTTTCGCGGTGTGGGCTGGAGCTCCATCATGCATGAAGACTGCTTTTGACATATCGGGCAACATTTTCTTTATTAGAACCGACCCATTACTAGCAGATCTTTTCATTGCAGTAAGACATGGTTTTTCTAGAATTTCATCTACATAGTACGCTGCATTTATTGATTGCTTCGGGGGAAAGAAGTGAAGTTCTGACAGTGCTTGAAAGCTCATGATCCCCCAAACCATTAATTTCGAAGGAAATTTAACAGTTTCGCGAGGAGGAATTTTGCTATTATCTCTGGCCCAGATACGATCGTTTTGTACATTAGATGGATGATATAGCTCAAATGGGGACTCATCTGACCAGAGTATACGTCTCCAGTCTTCAATAGACCAATCTACCTTAGTTTTGCAAAATTTTGCTCTGTTATCCTTCTGTTTGGCGGTCAATTTTGGGCATTTTCGTCGCTTGTAAGGGTAAACAGCTAAGTCTTTAGTCAGATACCGATGAACTGTGTCTTTTGAAACAGGATTGCCCATGCTGGTAAGTTTCTTTGCCAAATTCCTTGTTGACTTGCGACGTTTACCCAAAGATTTCGAAATGACAATCTTAGAGACCCTATCGAGCTTTTTTGGATGTCCATTCGATGCTGAAGCGTCTGGTTCCCCTGGTATCTTGACCACCATCTTTGAATGGTTCTGATATCTTTCTCCAACATGTTAGCAACACTTAGCTGTGTCTTACCACTTAGTAACATGACTATTGCCCTGTTAGTCCAGGGTTGCCGTGGGAATGGAATTTCAATACCCATCCCCATCCCATTCCCACAGGATTTCTGTGGGAATACCCACAAAAACCCACAGAACCCACAGGAAACCTCACAAAAAACCCACAGAAACCCACAAGAAAACGGGCTTGCCTAATTTTCGGGACGGGATGGGACCGTCCCGGAAAATCTAGATACCTCATTTCCGGGACGGGACAGCATCCCGTCCGGGGAATTAGGCATTTTGACTCGTCCCGTCCCGGAAATTAGGTACCTGATGGTTCCGTCCCGTCCCGAAAATTAGGCATGCCCCAAGAAAACCCACAGAACCTACAGAAAACCCACAAAAACCCACAGAACCCACATGTGGGAATACCCATAGGCTTAAAGTCATTCCCATTCCCATCCCATATGGGAATACCCATGGGAAAACCCACAGATTCCCATCCCCTCGGCAACCCTGCCTGTTACGGACTTCAAGTTTGTCTATTTGGACATCCATTCTCAAAGAAATAACAAGTAGATATTTTTTAAATGGAAGTTTTCCAAATTATTATAATATTTTGTGTTTTTGTTGTTTAAACTTAATTTATGGTCAAATAATATGATCTAACTTGCTTTCAGTAAACTCTGATGGAAGGTAATATAA
The DNA here is from genome assembly GCA_963281255.1 of Aphrocallistes beatrix. Taxonomy (NCBI): domain Eukaryota; kingdom Metazoa; phylum Porifera; class Hexactinellida; order Sceptrulophora; family Aphrocallistidae; genus Aphrocallistes; species Aphrocallistes beatrix. Next base: position 5,058,283 of record OY725490.1, read on the forward strand.
ATAAACTCACTTTTACGATTTCGTGCAATACGGCAATAATTTTGAGACACCCTGTAATGTGTGTCTGAAAACAAGAGATTGATTAGTCGTAGCAGCGACTAGTTCTCATCAAACTTCCATACTATCTTTCAAGAGCTGGAGTACTGAAGATATAGATCCGTGGTGATAATTACCGATTTGATCGGCAAATTGATCGAAACGGTGTCTATGAGAAACTAGGAGGCTAGTTCCATCATGAAGGTTCTGGAGCATGATTGTTCCTGAAACATGGATATCCTCTGGCCTTGCTCTTTGATCAAGGGGGAGAGTGAAAGGAGCCTTGATTAATGAACTATGGAAAAAGTTGAGCATCTCTAAGCTTCTCTCTGCACCGTACCCACCTACAAGGTGACGACGGCCAGACCGAGAGAAGCATCGAAACATTTAAACAGTTATGCGCTGTTTATTAAAAAATAGATGCCTTTGTGAGACTGACTGACCATCGTCGATAAAGGTGGTCGCATTTACCTGTAACTCGTACGTTAATGCAAATACTGGATTTTCTGATAATGAAAGTATATATGGAACTTCTCTATGATAACGGACGGATATAATTTTCCCCTTCAGTAAACCACATGAATTCACCGATTTGCGAAACTACTCTCTGCATGCAGAAAAGGCAATGAAGGAAATGTTCGAGGCATCACATAAGAATGTAGTGAGTTCCCAACAAATAACGGAATACAACTATAATCCTGGATGCCCTACAGTCCAATATTGGAATGCTGAAGAGTCACAGGGACAAAATGAGGCAGCTGTGAGAGTGAATAGTCTGGTCAGGAAATTTTCTCCAATCAGAAAAAAATCAGATAGGTTCGGGGAGTAGAGTTAATTGGATTTTTTTCAAGATGGGATTGATGTTCCATAGCTATAGGTCTAGACTAAGATATTTATTCATCGTAGAGGTATTAATAAATTTGGCATTACTTCTCGACTCTATATAATATCGTGTCTTGGCTGGTGCAGACACGAACAGATAGTTACCTTGTTATTAGTAATAGGTTGAGGTCAGTTATTTATAGTACGCATTTATTATTGAGATTGTGTATTCTGAAAAACGATTTTTTCTTACAGAACACATTTAAAATGCTATAATATAAACTTTTGGCTCTTCTTTCTGGTGATATGTTCTAAATTATTAGCTAGACAGTGGTTTAATATTTGTAATATCTTTTCTTGACAAAATCATCAAAATTTTCTATGAGAATTTGACCATAATTACCCTTGGTTTAAATACAATTTTATTTGAAATCTGGATTAGGCACCTAACTTTTATAGATGTTTTTACAATTTGTATTTTCTTTCAAAATCCCGAATTGCATTTTTGGAGGCTTATTTGACAGAAAAGCTCTATAAGATTGCTAATTTGATTTGGAAAACGTGTCAGGTTTGTTGAATGTAAAGGATAAGACGTACTTCGGCTTAGTAGGTATACATTTCTCTGGACCAAAATTCATTTATTATCTAAATTCCTATGTAATATCAACTCGGTACGTATACTTACGGATAGTACGTATTTTATCTGCTTCCCGGAAGGGTACGTACTAATTCTGGGAGCATATTAATTCCAAAATCGAAGGATATGAATTCATGTTTCCTAAATATTCAGATTTGAGATAATAGTACAAAAACAACTAAATACTTTATATAAACAAAGCAATAACATAGAAAATTTATTTATCAGGGGAAATATGATTTCACTTTTTAGATCTGAAGATTCCAGTAGTTTCATGCGCGAGGAAGATCGATCATGGCAGGGACACCTATATAAACGGACGAACACTCTCATATCACGGTAAAATTCTATTTAGCCTAATTCAATCTGCCATAACTTCTGTTCTACTTGGAATTTCTGCATAGTCTTGGTGTCTAAAAGCAAGGAATTCTTTAAAAGAATTATTCTATGCTCTTCAATTTCTAGTTTGCGACCATTCAACTTCATTTTCTGTTATATTTTGTAAATTTCTCAAAATTTTTCAAAATTCACCGATTTTTAGTAGATTGTTAACTTGTATATGACATGTTTCTTGGAGGCACAATTACATATATTCACTTTTCATTCCGGAGTTTCTAAGCATTGTAATTGTTGAATCCGAGTGGTAGGAATCCTAAAAATAATCAAATCATAGACTACTTAATAGTATGGACTGTCGACTCTCCTACTCGGGTCTTTAAAATTGGGTCCATTGTTATTATTGATATCTCGCTATCCACTCAAGTTTGACATGGGAAATGTATTATTGTTAAATAAGAAGTCATATTTTTGGAATTCACTGGTCATGTTGGCTGACCTCAACTATGTGTGGAATCTGAGTTATGTGGTTTTCACTCCTGTTTTTCACAGATTTAAGATACATTTTGGCGATATGCTATTAATATGTGATTTAAGTAGTCTATGATTTGATTATTTTTAGGATTCCTACGACTCGGATTACAATGCTTAGAAACTCCGGAATGAAAAGTGAATATATGCAATTATGCCTCCAAGAAACATGTCATATACAAGTTCATAATCTACTAAAATCAGTGAATTTGAAAAATTTACAAAATATAACAGAAAATGACGTTGAATCGTCTCAAACTGGAAATTGAAGAGCATAGAAAAATTCTTTGAAAGAATTCCTTGCTTTTAGACACCAAGACTATGCAGAAATTCTAAGTAGAACAGAAGTTATGGCAGATCGAATTAGGTCAATTTGATTTCTACCGTGACATAAGAGTGTCACGTCCGTTTATATTGGTGTCCGTGATCATTATTTTCATAATATAAAAATTATCATAACATGCGGAATAAATATCGACATTTTTGGAAATCACAGCAAATATCTATCACAGTTTAGGATATTTTCTAATATACTACTTAATTTAGTTGTGATTTATGTTTGTCGATATCATTTATTTGTTTTGATATTTTAGTATTTGTTTAAAGGACTCAGCAAAATATAGTAGTTAGAATTAGATGAATAATTGACTTTAGCACAAAATGACAATTAAACATTGTAATTTCGCTCTTAAAATTCACAATTTTATACTTGCCTTGTTTAAAGTATTAGCTTAATTAATAATTAAGACTCTTTGTTAGGATTAAACTCAAGTATAATTATATTATATCAACATCAAAGTTTTTTCTTGATAAATCTGACTAATTTTTCAGAGCCTAAATCTTGGTGAATCCTTTAAAAATTAGTCCAAAATTTCAACTAAATAGCTTAGATATTTGCATTACTAAATTCAGTACTAAGGGTTTTAACTTTGAAAGCGCGCTTCGCTTGGTTGGGCTGCGCGATTGGCGGGCATATTGTGTCCACCAGAGTCGCCGCTTGGGTGCCAAGGCTCATATTGATTAAGTATAAGGTAGATAACATCTCGAAATACGTATGTCTTACTGCAGTAATCGATATCATTCGAAAAATTACCAAATCTGTCAAATTTTTAATTTTTGATCCGCAATGATAGCGTCATAACAGAATGATAAGTATATTTTTTAATGAGAGTTTTATCATATTTGACATATATTAAATACACATTCTATTAAAATTTCAGCTTTCTATCACCTAAAATGACTGAGTTTATATTCAGTAACAGTTACACTAAAACTAGCTCCAAATTCGTTTGCTGCACATTCAAATTACTCACTTTCAAAGCTTTAAACATAATTACTCGACTTCAAGATTTAATAATTTCAGCATTTGCTACCCTATGCCACATGTCTATATATATATATATATAGCTGGTGTTGGGTCGGGCGGGTTTGTGAATAGGAGTAGGAAATGGGAAATTTCCTACTCTTATTCTCAAACCCTCCGGAAGTGGTTTCTTGTCGGGTAGTTTAGGGAAATCGAATAGGTCAGTGGTAGCTGATACTATTTCAGATGGGTTGTGGCCAGCGCGTATTATAGCAGGAAAGTATCTAATAAAATAGTTAATCGAGTTTACATTAATTGAAAAATTTGGAGAATTTGGTGACCCCTTGTTTTGTTCCCCTATCAGTCCCATCAGTCAAAATAAACATAAATCAAAACTCTGCATCTTTATTTAGTGGGATTTTTTGAATGCAGAATTGTCCGAATTATTCAGACGGTCCCAAATTTTTAAGCTTGCATTAAAAAATTGCCCTAATATGCCAAAGTAACATGGGCTTAATTTTGGTCAGGAGACCCCCAAGAATTCAAAACCGCCTAAAAATTCCATACTTCACATTTTTCGGTAGACTCTCCGTGGTCCTGGACTATATAGTGGATTTTCTTTTTGAGATTCCAATAAACATCTATACCGATATAAAATATTAAATCCTTTCATATTTCAAAGAGGTGAAGTCAGCGAATAGTTGAGATGTTATTCAAGAACGGCAAACTATTTCGCAAACTTCTAAGGTTGTCTGTAAATAATGTATCTCCATCTTTTAGATTTGATGTCGACAATGCGGGAATTGTGCAAACAAAAGACATTCACAAATCTTTAAAGGCTATGTTAACCCCTCTAACTGCTGTGGAAATATCTGATATAATTAAATCGATGGATAGATCTTTGGCAGGAACTATTGAATATTTCACATTTTTGAAAACATTAGAAACTCACGAAATTTAAATTGATTAGATTACATATCTATAATTTTGTTCCAATAATGTATGTTTGGTGATATTTGCTTATACCAATCGTTACCTTTTCTCATACATTGAAAAATTGATTCGGGCATTGGTTAATTACCAAATTGCTAATTGCTAAATCTGGACAATATACGGAATTCCTATAAATAAAGGATCAACCCGAAGGCGATTTACTAAAATCCGTTTCGAACCCAATAGTATTTAACTATTAGATGCACTGCCAGGCAAAAATTACTGAAATTGTATATTTTTATCTTCTTTTTATCTAATTTGAGACTCATTCACATTAATAATAGTGCAAACATTGACATATTGAATAAAAACTTAGTCCTGAAAAGCATATTCATAACCTACAAGCGCGCTTCGCTTGCTTCCGCTGCGCAGCTTGCGGATACTGCGTGTCTGCAGAGTCGCCTTGTAGGCTATCTAGCAGACTGCTGATTGTTTTATTATTCACTACCAAAAACGTCATTCATCACGGTAATCATGCATTCAGAACTATGGAAGAAAAGTTAAGTCTATTATAAAAGATTTCGAAATCTACACACCTAAAATCCCATGTCAACCATTGGAAGATAGTTTCTAGTCTATTTTTAGAATTTGTTTACTTTATGTAACTATTGTAAACAAAAGTAAACAATTAATTTATCATATATATTCTAAAATATTATATTGGAACTCTACACTACTACTAAAGACCCCGTCAACCGTTGGAAGCTATCTCCATCACATTTTTCAAAATTCGTCAAATGATGTGAAAATATGTTATAAAGGTGTGAAAACATGCACATAATCTTTGTACTGCTAGTCATTTTAATAAAATTAAGATATTTAACATACTTTGCAGCTTTGAAGTATTAATAACAATGACAGTCTACTGTAGTGTCCTAACAGTGATTTCTATTGTGATAGTGAAGTAATACTATATATTGTATACTAGAAAAGGTGTTAACAATTGTTATCCATTTTTGGATCATAAAGAATTAGAGGACCTAAAGTGTTACCAAAAAAGAACCCCCATACCAATTTGATCAATCATCCCCTCGTACGTATGATTCAATGCAATTAAGATCCTGTCTTTGGTTACTCATCATCGATACTTTTAAACTACCGTCAAATTAAATAAATTAAACCTGGATTCATCTGAACAGATTACAGAACCCAATCATTTTCGGGGAAAAGTTTTGTTCTATAAAAACAATTCCGGTTGTTCTTGTTTGTGATTACGGGCTTTCTAGCAGTCATGCTGGGTCCAAATAGTATATCCTTGTTTCGCCTCAATGTTCTACACTGCTGGACAAAAGCAATCGTACGTCTCAAGCATAGGCGTAACTACTTTGATTTTTCATGGTTAGCTGGTGTTGCGAGATTTGTAAACAAATATCAAACTAATGAGGGATGAATTGTTATGTTATTAAGTTACAGCACACCAAACCAAGGTTAAATTATCGACCTGTGCCACCATGTACCACTTTTCTAGAGTCTCAACCACTGTAGCAGGTGGTGATAGGTGACACAGGGTAGCACAGGATGACAAATTTCGGCATAGTTAAAACTTAATTGATTTGAAAACTCTAAAATAGGTAATTCAAATGCGTAGAATACGAATCTGAAATCAAATATACTGTATCTCGTCTAGTTTAACTGCATGACAGTTCAGTAATAGACGCATTTAGTACTATTTAATGGGAAATATTGAGGTGTACGAATACTTTTGGTAGGGTAGTGTAGTGTACGTACTTATTCACTCCCATTCATATTTGTGTTATTTTAGTTTCGAATATTATTGAAATGATGATACTGAAGACCAATAAATAAATCTGCGATGCAAAGTCATGTCAGATTGAGATTTGAAATATTTATAGTTGCATAATAAACACCAATGTTAGTTTCATTAATCATGTCACCTCTATCTCAGCTGAATTTATTCAGGGATATAATGGTCATTTTGAAAATCACGAAACAGACTTTGTCATTATTTGCTGATAGATCATGAGGCGTTATATGATGAAGTTACGGTAATATTAGAGAAACATTCATAATAAAATTTTTATCATATCTCTTTTCATTCGTGAGTCAGGCGCCATTTTAGTATAATAAATGCAAATTTCCATTTTATCTAGTTTCATGTCAGTCAATATACTAATTTTGACTCTACTATATTTTGACTCTAGTACATTTGGTATTAGTATGGAGCCGATCTGTTGAATAGTTTTCAAGTTAAAATCAATAGAAGAAAATCACAATGCTGCTTAATCTTAATAGTTTAACCATGGCCGACTCAACTTAAGGGATTTTTGGAGATCGAATGATAGATAGAAATTTATGTCATCATCACAAAAATCTCAAGTCATTATTGGTCCAGTCCCTGACTATGATCCCGCTTTCATTGTTTCAGGCAGAAATTTTAACACTTGATTCAAGTTCCCGGGTATTTAAAAAAGATAAAAACTTCTAGAAACCTGGGAGCGAATGTGTGGGACCCATTTTCGAAGGAGGCTCTGAAACAGACGAATTTAATATTTCCCGAAACTTTACTTTGATTTCACATATTTTTATTCCAGTTTTTATTTTTAAATGGTGTATATTGGGAAGCTAAAGATAACTATTGGATATTTGCATATTATTTTTGCGATTTATGAATTTTAATATTTATACTTTGATTAGGACATATTTCTATTATTTTGAGGTTATATTTCCACCTCAAGACTCCTTTAAGGATACGGCCCGTGAAAAATCCATAGGTTTGGCTTACAGTACATATCAAGAATAGAGATATATAAGATGTTAAGCGTGGGCAGGTAGTGCAATTAAAAAATATTGAGACATGCCAAACCGTTTTTGGTTCGCATTTCTAGTTTTTGAGTTAGAGCGTCTCAAAGTCGTTTTTTTTTTCGTTTTTTCCTAGCACATCTTAATGGTAAGCCCTCCTCCACTCTGTGATTTTTTTGAAACACATGTTTGGATCAAATGCTTCGAAAATTTATTCATATACGCGTATAGTCTATAAAATTTGCAATCGCTTAAAACCAAAAGAAAGTTAAAATAACAAAAATTGTTATTTTTATAGGGGTTTGAAAAAATTTGCCAAAAACGGCGAAAATAGTACGATTTTCTTTGGAAATCACCAATAAAATCACAAATTTATAAGAATACGAAAATCGAGTGGTCCTACGCTCATCGCCTAATGATATGGAACAACTAAAATTTACTACCTCTATCTCAAAGCAATTTTGAGTTAAAATTTTTGAAAGACGGTCAATTTTTGAATTTTAAAGTCCCGAAATATAGGGATTTGAAGTTTTGATGTTAAGAACGATGTAAAATGAGCTATTAACGATAAATAAAAGCATCCATGGGAATTTAATCGCATGTATACTAATGAATTAGATGTATTCCAACAGATTTTGGTGAAAATAGCAAAATTATGCAGAAAATTCACAAATTACCTTGAGGCCTCTAACCCCGAATATTTTGAACCAATTAGGGAATATAATTAATATTCCTAGCACTACAAAGTATAATTCATCGGTTTAGAATGAATAAAGAGCTTCTAAAAAGTATATTAGGAAGTTAGAGCGAGAGTCTACGACTTTTAGTTTTCAAGTTAGGATTTTCGAAAAATGCTACGTCATCACGTGCTAAAAATTTGAAACTTAGCATTCCATTCCATGTAGTACACTTATTATTTAAGAATCAGATATATACCGTCTTGAAAAGTATATTTGGAATTGAGAGCTAAGAATTTGGGTGTATATTTCCCGAGATATGGAGGAATCTGTTTTTGGACCATAAATGGGGGGCTTTGTCCGAATTTTGGAGATAAAAGCTTTGAACTTCGAAAATAATCATGTTGATTGCTTCAAATTTCTGTATACATTGCTAGTGACTATTGCATTGTTTTTTGTGTATAATAGCTACTTTTGGGAACTTATTTCATGACAAGATTCGCCATTTTCTAATATATTCAAAGTTCTCCATAGAATTTGTATTACAATAAAATCGATGATGAGTCAAGAAATATTTACTTTTTAACAAAGAGATGTTTGAGGAACCTATATATTATCATATATATCCTTTCATTTAAGATTATAATAGATTATTTATCTTCAATAGTTTTTAAACATTGACATCGAGCACTTTCGGGGCCATAGAGAGGTTTGATGTCCGAACTTTACGTACAATATACTATAACTTACGAACTAATGGTTGGATCTGAACAAATTTTTTTTAAAACTGTTCAGAATTCTTTTCTATATACAATAGCTAATATCACAACGGCCATTTCCCGAGCATTTTAGAAATGAAGTCCCTCATAAAGATATTTTTGATTGGATTTTAAGTGCCTCTTTTTCTAAATTCATCTGTTTTATAATATTTAAAGGGGCCAAAACCATTTTGAGGTTCATATAATTGAAAAAATATCAGATAAGTTAGAAAATAATTGATGAATGCGCCGCAAAACCACGAATAACTTTCCGATTTTTAGTACGACTGAGCTTTAGGTGCTCAGTTCTAGAATATCAACATAAATACTGTCCAACAAGTGCGATTAGATGGTAGACTACTCAATAATCCGATGGAATTAGCAATAAAAAATTTCACCATTTTTTTTTATGACAGGCGATGTTTTTCGAGGGCGGTATCCTTAAGTAGGCACTGTAAGCATTCAATCTTGGGTCCTGAAAATTGGATCCGCTGTGTACTAATGATATCTCATAATCTGCTCGAGTTAAATATGGGGAAATATATTGTTGTTAAATAGGAAATCGTATTTTGGAGTCCATTTGTCATGTTTCCATCCCTCAACCGCGTGTGGTATGTGAGTTATGTGTTCAATCTGGATTTTACAGATTTAAGGTACATTTTGGCGATATTATGACCCGTTTTACTCAAATTTTAAAGCGTTATTAATGTATGATATCAGAGAAAATCAAGACGGTGACCGATTGGTTCGAAAACGCAGAAAATATGATGAAATGTTACGTTCTAGCGTTGTTATGGAAACGCACTTTTGTCATTTGAGCCTAAATCATTAAACCGATATAGTTAGACATTCATATTTGAAATTATTTGAAGCAATATATGTATACGTATATACAAGCGAGCTTCGCTTGCTTGCGCTGCGCGGCTTGCAGACACTGCGTGTCCGCAGATTTACCCATTGGGCGCTTGGGGATATTAGCAGGGCCGGATCACCCAATAGGCTAAGTAGGCTGCAGCCTAGGGGGCCCCGAAAAATATGATCATCGTAATTTTTTTATTGTAATTGATTCAATTTAGATCAATCAAAGTGATAATTATTCTTCTTTTCTTACAATTCCATTAGTTATTTCCTATAAACTAGACTGTCTAAAAAGAATTGATTGTGTAAGGATGACTACTGACAATGACTATCTTTCCTGCTTGAAAGTATAGTTCTAATAATGTTACTTAACATTCACATCAGAAAAATGTGTTGGTAACATTATTGGAACTACGTATATCTTCAAGCAGGAAAGACAGTCCTTGTCCAGTAGTCTTATCCTTACACAAATCAATTCTCTCTATACTGTCTAGTGTTGCTGGATTACATTACCTATTGGGAAAGATGCTCAAATTTGGATAGATTAAAAATGAAATACCTCCAAAAATCGATTAGCAGCCCTATATTTTTAATATTTCAAATAAAATATATGGTAATTGAGAATACATTGATGGAGTATCAACCCTAAAAGCGGGATAAAAATGTTGAAAAAATAGCCATAAGTCAGTATTCAAAATTTCGGATTTTAGTTAACTTTGATGAGGTAGTCCTAATGGTAAACGGAAATTTCGTCACTGGAAATTTCGTCCCCGGAATTTTCGTTCCGGAAATTTCGTCGTCCCTTGTTATTCGGCTTATATTCATTCATGAGGATAAATAAGGTTTAATTAATAATTAATGAAATAGGTATGTGAGGAAGTAGTCAAAACTTAAGTAGTAGTCAAAAATCAAAATTGTATGTGATTCCCCTAAGATATGTTGTTATATCCCGATTCTCATAATCTCCAACAAGTAACAGTATACGCTCATCTCGTTCAATCGACTTCTTGCTACGTACTATTCTTTCACCAGACTCCCACTTTATCAGTTTGGCCTCTTGTAGCGACTGTTCTCGTTGCTTTTGTTTTTTTATTTTTTTGTTGTTTTTTGTGCCCCTAATTTCTACCCAGCCTATAGGTCGATAAACCCATGATCCGGCCCTGGATATTAGAGAAACAATACGTCGCTTTCTTGTTTTATACTAAGTACGCTGAATTGTCATTTGTCTACGGCTATATTAATGAAATCAGAACTGTAGCAGAAATTTGTTTCGTGATAAATATAATTTACTTCGTATTAAGTCAACTAATCCTGAATGTTAGCTCAATTTGAATACACAAAGTTCACATTGCTAAAGATTATTATACTTAAATAATCTATTCCAGTCCATGTCGTTTAAAGTTATTTTATGATCGAATTGATTGATCGTAGCATATAACACACTTTAATTGTTGTTAACAATCAAATTATAGACTCAAAATAGCAGTATTCAATCATTTGTATGAAATAGAATCATGTGAATGGCATTATAAAAAGCTGATAATTGATTGGTTCTCACATAAAACAATGAATTTCAATCACAAATAGTCGATTGTATGCATAAGTCGCTACCATTTTATTCCAATGTATTTGCATTATAAAATAATCGAATTTGATTGGTCAGCACATTTTGTCACCTTTCTCGGCGAGGTGTGAACATTTCGCTTAGATCTTCGAACTTAATCCTAGATTCACCATTTGACACCTACATGCCAATTTTCGTAACTCTACGACTTGCCAATTCTTCAATCAATTCGGACAAACAAACAAAAAAAAAAAATCCTAGCATTTTAATATATAAGATATATATTATAAGCTACTTTATGTTAGCTCCTCATACATTTAGTAGCATAATATCCTAAGGTTATCGAGATGTGGTACCATTTTAATAAGCACACACCTAGAGCCTGTAAATTGTATTGAGAGCACAATAATACGCTAGATCATAGCCTACTACATACAGGCCGTTTCACTAAACAATTTTCCATGGTACCAGGGATAAGATAAAGTGGATTTTCTTACGCACCCATAATATGAATAAATAATTTTTGTTCCAAATCTGCTGATTCATCATTTGTTTGATGCATAACTATATGAAACTAGTCTACGTTCCAATAAATTAATATCAATGTTATGGCTATTTTCTTTCTCTGCTATATGGTTCCTTTTTACTTTTACGTTGTATTTGTTCTTGAATGTTAGCTCTCAACTGTTTCTATACATATAAGGATGCGCCACGCTGCAAAGGGCAATGGGGAGGCGGGATGGACCTACAAGGAAGTATCCGGCAAGCCAATTCCCTAAGAAGGGTCGGTGCTTTATTTGCGACTCGAACAGGCACTTTATGGCCCAATGCCCGGAACGGCACTGTGCGAAATGTGGCGAAAGAGGACACGAGGTCCGCTATTGCCTACATACACGAAGTCGAAGAGGGGTATTTCAGGCCACGACGCAGCATAGTGTTGTACATGAGACGGCGGTTGTGGTACCAGTTAAATGGAACGGCAAACTCATCAATGTAATGATGGACACGGGGGCGGATCCTTCGATGGTGGACAGAGGCACCGTACAAAAGATGAATATTCCTTACAGCACAAAGTACAGTCAAGTGTATGGGCTAGGACGGACAGCGCATGCGGTCTGTGGTACGGCCTGCGTGGCGATGGATGTGGGGGATGGTCGACCACTAGAACACGAAATCGAAATACTCGATACTAACAATAGGGTGGTTATATTGGGGCGAAGGTTCCTCGCGCGCTTCAAGAATACTACTTTCGATTGGGAAAACATGAGAGTTAGGCTAGGTGGTTGTTGGAAAACCTCTTTAGCTGCGGATACGCGGCGACTAGAGCAGAAATTATGCAGACTGAGATGGGAAAGGGGGGAAATAGCTTGGAGGCCAGGTTCGATATAAACCCGAAACTATCACCGCGAGAAGAGACAGCCATACGCAAGGTGCTGTCGAGATGGAAAGACGTTATCGCGGAGAACCCGAACAGCCCGCGCGAAATTGGAACCGCGGAACACGTTATCACTCTTCTGGATGAGCGGCCGATCAGAAGCCGGCCGTTGCGTGTTTCTCCGGAAATTGAGGCGGAGGTATCCAAGCAGATAGATGAAATGCTCGAGAATGGGATCATACGTCCCTCTTCTTCCTCTTGGGCGAGTCGAGTGATCTTAGTGAAGAAAAAGGACGGGACCCATCGATTTGCCGTAGATTTCCGGGATCTCAACGATGTGACGAAGCGAGATGCCTATCCGATGCCGGATACCCGAGATGTTTTTGATCGTATGGGAGGGGCAACTGTATTCTCTACACTGGATGGGGCATCCGCATACTGGAGCGTTCCTGTGAAGGAAAAGCATAGGGAGTTCACTGCGTTTGTTTCAACTCGCGGCCAGTTTGAATTCAACCGCATGCCTTTTGGATTGTCAAACTCACAGGCTACCTATCAGCGAGCGGTAGACCAGGCTCTACGAGGGTGTCCGAATGTACAGGCGTTTGTTGATGACACATGTGTCCACTCGCCCAGTTTCGATACGCACCTGCAGCATTTGGATGAGGCTCAGTTGGCTATTCTAAAAATTGAGGATGAAGACTGTGAGGATTGGGCTTTTGAGTGTACTGATTGCTGTATTGACGGAAAAGATATGCTACGTTGTATTTTAATGACTTCAAGTAACTGTTTACTCAACAACAAGGCCAAGAATATTACTTCTACCACCTCTTGTCCCAAAGATACTCAAAGGAAGATATTTAAACTTACCTCTAATTAATATATGTATATATATATATACACCTATATATTTATGTAGTATTCCTTGTCCGTCAACTAAATTATGCCAGCAGTCAGTAATATCATTATAAAAATTATAGATCATAAGAATGGATCGTATTCAATCTGACTTTGCATATGTTGGATACCTTAAGGATTTTTATAATACGAGCGTGCTTCACGCACTAGCGTGGCTAGCAAACACTGCGTTCGCAGTCCGCCCTGCGGGATCCTGGGAAGACAAATTCTGAAGCCGCTCGGGTTTCAGATACTTTCACGGGTTTAAATACTGTCACTAATTCGTCTAAAACTTTTTACTTCATGGATTAATGTAGTATTGTAAATAAAAATTATCAATATACGATCGAAAATACGATATTTGGAATCCACACTCCTGGTCAAAAATTGATATCTATTCTCTAGATCAGTTTTAGAATTTGTTTACTTTATATATCAATTGTAAACAAAGCAAACAAATAATTTATCATATTTATTCGAAAATATGATATTCGAAATCAACACCCCTAAAAACCCCATGTCAACCGTTTTGAAGCTAGTCCCTAACATATTTGTCAAAATTCTTCAAATGTCGACTCATCATGGAATTATGACGTCATTGTCACCTTTTTTTATAATTAGAAATTTCAGTTTTTCGACCTTAACTCAGCCATTTTAGGTGATAAAAGGGTGAAATTTTAATAGAATGTGTATATTAATACATCTCACATATGATACAACTATCCATGGACTTCTAAACTACCTGGACAATCCACTCTATCTTGACTCTATACCAAATTAGGCCAGTTTGTATATATTGATATCTCGAAAACTATTCATTATATTGGTATTAAATATATTAATGTTGAATAGTCGTTTATGGGGATTTCATTGGTCACATCGGCATACTTGAAATATTTGTGGTTTTTAGTATTGCGGTTTTCTCACCATTCCATATATGGTATTGATGCTAATAACTTGGAATCGGTTAACATTAGACATGGGAAGCATGATATAGTTGAATAGGAAGTTATATACATGGAGTCCATTGGCACCATTGTCCAGTCTCAAATATTAGTGGCATATGAGTTTTGTGGTTTTCACACCCTTCCATATATGGTAATATCATTGACACCCTTTCCTAGGTTGTGTTTAGGCGGAATGACTATTACGTAGCAACATAATTTACCATATAGGTCGATACTACAGATACACCATATAACTGCTACAAATAATTTTTTCTGTCCTACTGCTACGAATCATCTAGGAAGAAGTGGCTCCACTCATTTTCTCTATCTTTCTTTTCTTTTTTTGAGCAACAATATCGGATGATTCTTTCACTAAATTTTTTGACTTTGTATTGAAAAATCTTGCAGATATTTCGTGAACCACATTGTGATCTCGTGTGCAATGAATCTTACCAATAAAAGCGTGCAGAACCTCGTCCACAAAGATGTGAATTAAGGCACAGAAGACTGGTATTTGTTGATTCGCCTGTAGCATTTTCAATTTCAGAGCAGGTGTTTCTTTTAGTTCGAAATACACTCTCCAGCATGATTGGCCCAGATAAAATACATGTTCTTGCGGTGCAAATAACCCACCACGATTGATTTGTGCGGTGAAGTTTGCAGCTTCTACACAATCTTCAAATTGAACCTGCATCGGTGTTTCATCAAGACTCAAAGATTCTTTGCAGGCGTCACACTTTTTAGCACGGACAACGGACCTGATCAAAGTACCACAGATATAATAGATTATCTTCTCGTCATGGCTATTAGGGACATAGTTGAATAGCATTTCACCACGAATGTAATCAGCAAGTCTCAGAATTTCTGTTGAAGTGTCTTTCTTCATGATCACGCTATCAATATCGCCAATACTGATGTCACTATATTTCATCAGAGAAATGGTAAGAATTTTCTCACTTTCATTGAGCTGACGAATGGAAATGAAATAATTAGCACCACTGAGTAGTCTATACCATCCGGATCTTGACTCGATGTTGTCAGATTGAATCAAGCCAAGGAGCACATAGTTGAAACCACAATCATCAATGAGATAGCTAGCAAGTGAAGAAATCGAACGACAGGTCTGTTGAAATGCCAAAAATGTCTCCTTAGTGAGACCAAGAATTCCAAAGATTGCAAGAGTTAAAAAATGCAGCCATATCATCCAAATACTTCAACTTCCAATCATCTGTCGATTGAACAGGATACCGTG
Source organism: Aphrocallistes beatrix (assembly GCA_963281255.1). Taxonomy (NCBI): domain Eukaryota; kingdom Metazoa; phylum Porifera; class Hexactinellida; order Sceptrulophora; family Aphrocallistidae; genus Aphrocallistes; species Aphrocallistes beatrix. The sequence continues at coordinate 5,074,026 of OY725490.1, forward strand.
TGATGTCTCTATTGAATTTGCCAATTGAGTTGGTTTTGACATGAGTACATTCCACAATTTCATGAAGACTCTGAGAACATTAGCAGTATCCAGAAATCCATATTCGATCAGAGCATTGATAGTGGTCTCGTGAAAAACTGCCATAGCCAACTTTACACTAATCTTTTCAACACTCTTAGGATTAATCACAGCCTTATTCAATTTGTGAGCAATTTTCAGAGGTTTGCTATTTTCGATTACAAACACCCTCTCAATATCAGAAAAGTCAGCATTAGTCACTTGCTCAAGAATGGGTTGTAGGACATGAAAAAATTTTCTTTGATTGAAAATTATCATACACGTTTTTGACCACATTGAAATCGATTTGATGGATTTGAACCATGACTTCGTTGTAACATTGATTCGATAGCTGTCATACATTAGTCAACCTGTTCGAGTCCAGAATGTGCTTGTACTTTGACTTTGCCATTTTCTGTTCCAAATGATGAATATAAATTTGGAAATCAACTGACAACGAAGTAAGAACACGTGGAATTTCCATGTGACAATTCGCACTTAGAATGTTAATTCGGATGAACAATAGTCTTGGGGGTGTATTGTTTACGAAGTCATATTTCAGTAGTTCAGATGGTATATCCTTTTTTTTTAGTTTCATATTCAATTCAGCCAAATTTCGTACTTTGTCAACTTCAAGAAATTCTACTTGTTCCAACTGATGGCGGCGAGATACAGTAGGTCGAGTTGAGATGTCCCTTGAACGAGATTGGCATTGAGAATTAAAATATAAATTTGCAAGGTATTGTATGAGGTTTCAGTCGTTTTAGCTTTAATTCCTTTTTATTCTTCTTTCTACATTCATCCATATCTGATCATTTCGTTTCAAAATCACTATCCATAAAATGTAGATAACATAATTTAGAATATTTAGTAGGATTCCAACCCACACGTGAAATACGTCTTACCCATTTATCCAGTAATTCTTTATTATGTAAAGGGAAACTGTGAAATGTAATGCCTTTAGATTGTAAAGATGAGCCATACCCAGACTTACACCCAACAGCAGCACATTTGTTTGGCATCTCAGACCGACTAAGTAACTATTAAGAATATACAAAAATAATAGGCAATAATACCGCATGCCTCGGATAAGCCCCAGGGGTAAGATCTTTTATATATTACCATATATGGAAGGGTGTGAAAACCACAAAACTCATAAACAACTAATATTTGGACTGGACAATGTTGCAAATCGACTCCATATAGTATATGACTTCCAATTCAACTATAACACGCTTCCCATGTACCGATTCCAAGTTATTAGCATCAATACCATATATGGAATGGTGTGAAAACCACAAAACTAAAAAACCATAAATATTTCAAGTATGCCGATGTGACCAATGAAATCCCCATAAACGAGTTGCTATTCAACATTAATATATTTAATACCAATATATTGAATAGTTTTCGAGATATCAATATACAAACTGGCCTAACTTGGTATAGAGTAAAAATAGAGCTGATTGTCCAGGTAGTTTAGAAGTCCATGAACTATCATATAATATAATGACTCATCACTCTGTCATGACGTCATCATTATGCATCAAAATTTAAAAAATTGGCAAATTTGGTGATTTTTCGCGCGATTTCGATTATAACAGTAGGACTGACGTATTTAGAGATGTTATCTCCCTTATAGTCAATCCATGTAATCCCAGCCGCGCAGCGCAAGCAAGCGACTATATATTGAATTACATTGCATGGTATTGAAAAATGATAATTGCAATAATCTTCAATGTAATATAATAGGATTAGATAGATGTAAATATTCATAGCTATCATTAATTGTGATTGGTATATTGCAGAGTGAAAGTTGTAATTTTGAATACCAGCGATCTTAATTGCTCTCCAATGCATTTATACAAGTGATATGTATTGGAATTCAAGGGTTGTATATTATTATTTGGCCTCAATTTTTTTTCATGCCTTCGCTTAATCAATCTAATTAGTTAGCAGAATTGATTCCAATGTTTGTTGCTGAAGAATCTGATGACACTCATTCGAAGGGTAGTTTTAATAGATTGAAATAATTCATTTGACTACTGATAATGTAAAATTTTCCAGCGGTTTTGCTTCTCAAGATCAGCAATATTAAAGATTTCAGATCCGATATGGGAGATTATCAATTGCATATTTTAGATCCAATCTGTGCAACCACAGTATAAGTTTGCTTTGCTCAATTTTTTCTCCGTGGAATTTTCGAATTATTTGTGGAGATGTACTTCATGTGAGCCAGCCATCAGCATCAGGGTTGGCAGGTTTTGTCCACTTGGACAAAATCTAGTGGTTTTAACCAGGTTAAAACCGTCCTGTCCAAAACCTCTTGGGTGGACAAAACTGGACAAAACTGGACAAAACCTCAAAATTTAATTCATATTCCTCATTAACGGTTTTGTCCAAGTTTTGTCCAAGTTTTGTCCAAGTTTTGTCCAGGTTTTGTCCAAGTTATATCCAAGTTTTGTCCAAGTTTTGTCCAGGTTTTGCCCAAGTTATATCCAAGTTTTGTCCAGGTTTTGTCCAAGTTTTGTTCGTGTCTTCCATGATCAATCGAATACAAAATATAGTTATGGTAATAAACAGGCGTTAGCAAGAAAATTCATTCATTGTCCTCGCTCTCTTTCCATCCTAAACTGTTTCGTACCCACTACAATTATTTACAGTTTCTATTAGGTTTTGTCCAGTTTTGTCCAGTTTTGTCCGGTTTTAACCGGTTAAAACCAGGTTTTGTCCACTGCCCTGTCCAAAACCTGTTTTGGACGGACAAAACCCAACCCTGATCAGCATACAGGTATTTCGAGCTGTCGTACATGGATTACAATCTCTAGATTCTCGATCTATTAGCATGTCTGTTTCTACAGATAATGCAATGATTGTCTCATATCACTGGGGGATATGTGTGCCAGTGACAAGTCATAGAATGCCAGGGAAGCCTACAAGGCTTCCCCGGCGTTCTATGACTTGTCACTGGCACAGATATTCGTATCAAAATATCTGAAAATAAGCTGATTATGTCAACAGACACTTCTATCACTCAGAAAACTCAAACTATCAGTCTACCTGATGTCAGATTTTCAGTTGTATTGGCGAGAATCTCCGTTCAGGTACGTGTTACTAATTTAGACACTCATAGGTTGAGGAATATTTAGAGAAAATATCTTAGAGAGCACATATTAGGTGATATTGGTTACTATATCCTTAGACCATATATATATTAACACCATATCGGCAATCTGTTTCGAATGTTCTAGAATATTATACTTATCCACACAAAAAGATGCGCGCATCGATAAAACACACCTTTCTGAGGTAGAGAAAAATATTATTTTGTCTTTATGGAGAGATTTGGATGAATTCTGACATTGTTTAACCATTATTGTTCCATGTCAAATTTATAATATAGCTATATTTTGGAAGCAAATAATACTTAAGATTTTTCTCATGACGATTATAATATTATTGAATCTTTCATATTCGAAAATAGTGGACATGTGTGGCCAAGCACTACTGAGATCAGTTAAATTTCAAAAATATATAGTTAAATTAGTAAGTAGATGTTTTCAAAGGAGTACATTTTTTCACTTTTTCAAAATTTAACATTTTTCAAAATGAATTAGCTATTCTGGGTGTTAAAATATAATTTATAGTGATAAAATATAAGACTATCATATAAACGGTAAACAGGCATCTTTTAATATGAGATAAATTAAGTTAAATAATCGATGCTTGAATATCTGCGTCATTAGGTACTACGAATAAGATATGGGACCGTAGTGTTTTCGTAGTCTGTTCTATATTATCTAAAGTTCTACTGATTAAAAATACACAAGCAAGCTTTGATATACGCAAAGTAATTTGACAAAGGAGGAAGAGAGTACTCCCACTAATGGAATTGAATTTGTGGGTGAGATTTTGAGAGGTTGGAGAAATAGCAAAAACATCAATAAAATGAAGAAAGATCGCTGAGATTTAGAGGATGTTTGGAGGAAGTGGAAAAAAGTAGATAGATGCATTTCGGCTGAATAGCATAATAAACATGCTCAAAGGTAATACTTTTAGTGAAATTTCAGGTGTGTAGATCTATTTAAAGCATGTGTTGTGAACAATTTTGCAAACACATCAAGTGAGCCAGTTTCCCGTCACTCGAAAAATGTGCCATTTTAAAGTTCTTCTGACCACTTATAAGCCTGAAAATACCAACAAAAACAAATTGGTGATGATGATAACTATTCGGCGGACGTCAATCAGTACAATTGAAGGCAGATGTTTACTTCCCTTACACCAAGAGGTTTTGCTCTAATAGATGACTGTTTTCTCTGCTCAACTACAAATAGAAGTGCTGAGATACATATTGAATGGCTAGAGAGTATTTGAAAACATAATACGTAGACATAAATAGGAGCACAGCGAATATTACTTCATTCTATCAACATAATTCACTAAATATATACTTTAATCGTGCATATTAGATATTTATATTAATAAGGATATCAAAGGAAATGCGACATTCTTTTTTTAGAAGGAAAAGTCTATAAAAAATTAAATATTTAGTTCTATCTTTATATGATAAAGCTATTTATGAGCATAGATATCGTTAATATTAATAGATAATTAAGGATGATCAAATTGCGGTTATTTATGCATTAAATCACTATAATCACCAATCTTTAACAGAATACCTAATTGGCCAAATCGGGATTTCAAAGAGCGACGTAGTTGTGTGCTGAAATAATCAATCTCAATACTCTCTTAAGCGAAGGTGTATTAAATTCCATTTCAGAGAATGGAAAATATATATAATATAATTTGTTGTATGGCATGATTAAAGAATTCGTCTCATCACTATAGTTATAGTAATGCTATATGTAAACTATGAAAATTGGAAGCATTTAAATTATTAACTGCAATATATTATTGTTTATAATTTATTTCTTTGGAATGCCATACAAAGTTTAACATTATACATAGCCTACTCTAATAATGCCTCACAGTAAAATAACCAAGGATGCGGTAATAGCCGAATGGATTAATACACGATTAGCCTAAAATCGTTAATCATGTAGGATAGGCATTAAGAATGTATTACTAGCATATATAAACATGGCATCAAATAACATATATCCGTTGTCAAAATTTCGATTCGTCATCATATCATTGCGGAACAGGTCATTTTAAGCACGATTTTGGCAATTTTCTAAGCTGTTTTAACCATATTTCTAAATGGTATTAAGGTGTGATTTTTGTGTAGAACCAAGATTAGTACGAGTTGATTTGAAAAATTTAGAATTTTTCAATGGAATGTTGTTACATTCCTGCGTTGCTATGGTAAAGCATTTTGGTCAGTTTGGGCCATATACTGCAAACTGTAAGAACTAGGTCTTCAAATTTGATTTTATTTGATAGGCAATTGGCTACTTCCTATTAGGTAATAATACAATTTAAACTTCTAAATTCACAGACTATAGAGTTATGAGATAATTTAGTGTTTTGGCCACATTCTTAAAATCAACCATAACTCAAAACTCGTTGAATTTAGAAGTTCAAGTTGTATTATCACCTAATAGGAAGTAGGCCATTGCCTATCAAACACGATCGAATTTGAAGATCTAGCTACTACAGTTTGCACGAAATGGCCTAAACTGACCAAAATGCTTTACCATAGCAACGCAGGAATGTAACAACATTCCATTGAAAAATTCTAAATTTTTCAAATCAACTCGTACTAATCTTGGTTCTACACAAAAATCACACCTTAATACCATTTAGAAATAGGGTTAAAACAACTTGAAAATCGCTAAAATTGTCCTTAGAATGACCTGTTGCGCAATGATACGATGACTAATCGAAATTTTTCCAACAGATATATGTACTTTGATATCATATTTATATATGCTGGTAATACATTCTTAATGGCTATTCTGCATGGTTAACGATTTCAGGCTAATCGTGTATTAATCCATTCGGCTACTAATTCATCCCTAGTCCATGATTTTCAGTCTACTGTGAGGCATTATTAGAGTAGGCTATGCATTATACAAGTATGTAACTACTATTATACTTATTAAACACCGTTATAGAGATATTTATCAATTGGACACATTAAATATAATTATATACATTTTTGATATCGCATTCCTTATCTACTTCATGAATAATACAGTTGCCTTGTGATTAATTGGTAAAATTGAATAATCAACGTGCCGCAAACCACATAAAATCACGGAAAAGTTGGACTCTTGTCACTTACTCACCTATCAAAAGAAGTGTTGGCTTATTTTTAGTATGATAAACAGAAATAAAAAACGACAAGTTGTAACATTAAGTTATAACAAGTTGTAACATTTATAACATGTCTAAAGGTATTTGGTATAATTTACAATTAGGAATTGAAGTTACTAAAAACTAAAATTTATAGATTACTATATCACTGAGACTTCATACATCTGCCGGGTGGGGAAAATGATGTATATGAGGAAACCTTAGAAAAGGAACTGACTCAGGAATGAAGTAATCTACAAAAACAAATTTTAATTTTTAGTTTGAAATTTAATTGCAAACGGGTTCATTATTTGGTACAGGCAGTATAAACTTTCAGTACCTTGATCATAGATAAAAGTGAATAAAAAATGCAACAGAAACAAACAAACAAAAATAACGTCAAATATTCAAAAAAAGATAACTTCCTGCCTCCCAGCTTACCTTGTACTCCCTTCGGAACGCAACCAATGTTCTCGCTTTTCGGATGTTGTGTTGCAGACCGTTCCACTCCGAAGGGCCCTGCACGCTAAATTGCTTTTGCCCGAAGGTCGTCTTGCACCACGATGGCTGTTCTAAGGTGTTAGATTGCGCATCCCGGGTTCATGATGAACCGATCCTTTATTCTGGGAGATGCATGAAATGTACCCACAGTGGGTCGTCTCAAGATGACCATACCTGGGCAACCAGGTGCATGTGCCGCTTCTCAGATAGAGGAACCCACTTCAGCTGGGAGCTCCGTTCGAGGTCGTTGCAGCAAATGTTCCAGCAGTACGACTTCCCTGAGATGGTACAGCGATGCTTGCGGGAGCGAGTACGATATCCTACCACAAACATAGCAGAACCGCGTTGGAATTCATCCAATCGGATCAGCCACCGTTGGTTGATGATACAAATCCCTGAGTCTCTGCATATTATCGTCAAGTAGAGGCGGGGCATTATTCTCAGATCGACTGAAACATAAACTTAACTAAAATTTTCCGTGAGCTCAAATTAAACAAAGTAATTATTTAGTTTTCATTAAGTTTTCTTAAGAATACTTAGACTTAATTCCATACTTAGTTTTCGATTGGAAACTAAGTAATTACTAAGTGAATACTTTAAAATATAGTAACTACTTAGTATTTACTTACTAGTAGTTTTTGGCTAATTATTTAATTTTTCATTTAATTAATTGTTTACTTAATCCTTTACTTAGTTTTAATAACCACATAGTAATTTTTGTATTATTTTAACATACAAGTAGAAACTAAGTATTTAATAGTTTGGCCAATCAAAGTGTATTTAGAGATTGGTCAAATGACTCAAATCCCATCGACTCATTGAACGATTTTGAATTCATAATCCTTACTATTAAAACTCGATTAATGTCTGTGATTATTTATACATATATATATATACAGTCTGTCCCATAAAAAACTGGAATCAATAATGTGTATGGCGTTAAAAGGTAAGTTATTATTAAGAAAGTTGGTTACGGAACAAGTGTAGTAAAACCATTCATTATCAACATTTTATTTTATAACAACTGTTTTCTAATGCTAGATTACACTTTTGAGCATTGAGTTCCAATAAGAATGATTGAAAAATCCATCTATCTCGACCCAGACATTGGTCAATTCAACTTTTCGCTCCTTTTAGTTTTGGTTTGCATTTGATTAGCTCCAACTTGATGCTGGTGAATAAGTTCTCAATTGGCTCCGAGTCTGGACTTTGACTTGGCAAGTCTATCCTATTTTTGTCCATAAATTATCCCATCCAGGCCTTAGTATGCTTTGCAGTGTGTTTTGGATCGTTGTCTTGTGCACAATAAACCATTCATCCTGGTGAAAAACCTTTGCCTGCTCTAACAAATGCTCCTCTAGGATCTTGACAAACAATATAGCAGTTAAATTATCATCGAAAATACACAATGGGAACGTTCCCTTAGAAGAGAATCCTGCCCAAATATTGATCTTCTGGGTGTGCCTGATCGTTACAGCGTGTCTGACTGAATCCCCTTTGGTCCACATCCTAATTATACCCCTCGATACCCAGATCGAGGCTTCATCGGCAAATATTGCATATTGCCAATCTTTGTCGATATGTTCCTGAGCCCAATGTATTCGTTTGAGACGATTCATTTCTGATAACAATGGCACGCTGATGGGGTATGGTTTCGTATAGTCCAATTTCTTCAGGCATCGTGCTCCAGTATTTTTCGAGGTTTTAACTGGACACTTATGAGCAATAGCGTGGAAGGAAATCCAAGGTTTCCATCTAATTTGCTGTGCAACGCTATTTGCAATTAATGGGAGTGTTTTAGGTGGTCTCCCACTTCCTATTTAACGATTATAGGAACAATTGAATTTCAGCTTTGAAATGAGTGTATACACGGTGGATACAGAAATACCGACAATGCGAGATACGCGTATGAATGTTTCTTCCTCTCCAAAAGTAACATTGCGTGCCTTCTCTTCTCGACCTGAGACATGCTGAAGCAATTCGAGCTAGGATTAATGAATAAATCATATATTTTAACAAAACTACAAAAATGATTGCGTCATAATGACGTCATCATTATTTATAAGTATTCACTTAGAATTAAGATTGAGCAAATGCACTAAGGCTTACAATATCAATAGTATTACATAATCACTAGACTTATTTTTTAGCTGAGAAAATTGGATTGGTTGATTTTTAATAGAATTCCAGTTTTTTTATAGGACAGACTGTATATATATATATATATATACGTATATCCTTACTATTAAAACTCGATTAATGTGTATGTGTATATATATATATCTGTAACGAATTGATTGAAGAAACTGCTGGGCGGAGAAAGCTGATTTTTGGCATGTAGGAGTTTTTTGGCTATGGCTCCAGTAAGTTCTGAGCTCAGACGAAAATGTCGAACCATCATGGAATTATGACGTCATTGTCACATTTTTAAAAGTTAAGCAACATAGTTATTCGAGCATAACTCAGCCATTATAGGAGATAGAAGGCTGAAATTTTAATAGAATCTGTATACTAACATATCTCACATATGATGCAACTATCATCAAAAAATGATGACTCAACACTTTGCTATGACGTCATCATTATTCATCAAATTTTAAAAATTGACAAATTTGGTGTTTTTTCGAGTGATATCGATTTAAAACTAAGATGGACATATTTAGAGATGATATCTCCCTTATAATTAACCAATGTCACCTCCAGGCCGCGCAGCGCAAGCAAGCGAAGCGCGCTTGTATATATATATATATATATATCAGGGGATTATCTAGGAGCGCGAGACGCTCCTTTAGGTGTATGATTTTAAGTCTCAAAGTGTTTAGGAGCATGAAAATCCAGAATAATACCCAAATTACCCAATTTGAAATGCAATTTATAGATTTAGGCGTATGAAAATTTTAGGATTTTAGATTAAGAGCGTATCTATGGAGGGCTGTATAATACCCTGATATATATATATATAAACCTGCAACGAATTGATTGAAGAAACCGCCAGGCACAGAAAGCTGATTTGGCATGTGGGAGTTTTTTGGCAAAGGCTCCACTAAGTTCTGACCCCAGATGAAAATGTCGACTCATCATCGAATTATGACGTCATTGTCATAATTCGAAGATGAGTCGACATTTTCGTTCTTATTGTCCACTTGTGAGAACTGTTATTATCCACACATATTTTTCGATATCAAAATCTACCACATAATCTGATATTACCTATTACCAAATGGTAGAGTACTATGACTAGACTTTTCTATGTAGATGAAGTCGTCTCTAATTGTCCTATATGGACCATTAGAGAGGACCAAACAATAAACAATATTTCTTATCGTTTTCCATTGTTCCATATAATAAACAACCCTGGCTGCGATAATATATGTATACTTACCGGTATGCTCTAATTAGGATTCTCTAATTATCCAGTGGTGGGCAATTGGAGAGGACCTATTGTATAAATATATATATATATATATAAAATCATATAGACATTAATCGAGTTTTAAAAGTAAGGATTATGAATTCAAAATCGTTCAATGAGTCGATGGGATTTGAGTCATTTGACCAATCTCTAAATACCCTTTGATTGACCAAACTATTAAATACTTAGTTTCTATGTTAAAATGATACAAAAATTACTATGTGGTTATTAAAACTAAGTAAAGGATTAAGTAAACAATTAAGTAAATGAAAAATTTAATCTCAGAAAATAGGATTTAGAAAATATTTATATATGTTCCTCAATTTCCATTAGTTTTAACTGCTTTGTAATATTAAATAACATGCAAATATCCTTATTGGACAACTTATAGTAGTAGTTAACTTCATAATATGGTATATCAAAAAATTTCACCATCAAAAGTTATATAAAATGGTCATTGATGACTGGTCAACCTAAATAACCACATTCGATAGTATCCGCCGGAATCTCAGATCAATAACTTCTTTGAACCACGTCAGATCATCATTTTAATGCTATATTCTTGCTCTATTTAGCTAAATTTCAAGCAATTTGATATATATATTGAGCATATTTGGAGAATATTTTGGATGTCCTTGCATAGCAACGGCCAGGAATTTTTTCACATTCCTGGCCGTTGTTAGGAACCCGTAGCCAAAGAATTTCTCCAAATGTGTCCAATATTATATATCAAATTGCTGGAGATTTAGTGCTGAACACGAATTTAGCATTAAATTGATGATCTGACATGGTTCAAAGAAGTTATGGTTATGAGACATTTCGGTTCAAAAATGTGTCCTCTTTTGGGCGACACCAGGTGGTACAAGTGGCTCTAAGTTGCGAAAAATTAGCATTGAAATTCTAAAAATCGAAATTAATGTTTAGAACCCCTTTAGGGATCTAAAAATGATTAAAAAGGTCTTTTGGCAAATTTTTGATGAAAAACAAAATGCCCATAGGAAAGGCCAACCTTAAACACATCCCTGATAAGGAATTATCAAGCTTTATGGTTATTTTAGTGTAACCTATACTTGTATATGTCAAACCCAACTTGTTGATGATATTTCAAACATAATTTGTTCCCATCGGCTAACCCATCCCTGGTCAAAAGTTCACAAGTTACTGTTAGGCCTTATGTATAGTAGGCTATGTTTCAGCCAAATCGACAAAGGATAGTTAAATCATTGGCTGGTTTGCCATTGTATTACTCGCATCCAAAATATAAAGATAAATCTAAAAAATAATTCAACGTTTAGGAATTATACAAACATTCTATAGTATGATCATGCTATCAAAGAGTTGTTGATTGAATACGCAAATTTTGATCAAAGTTCTACATTAGTAGCTCTTGTAGAATTTTGATCAAATTGACGAATTTGAGATTTGATCAAAGTTCGACCGTGGAGTACGAAAGATAAGGAGGGAGTACTGTTATAATAAAATGGACCATGGACTGGTTAGAAGTCCCAAGTATTATTTTATTGAAAGTGAACAAAATAAAGTCACACAACTAAAGTAAACTCTAAGAATGGTTAAGGATACCATAAAAAAAAGGATACCCTATCTAAATCAGCAGTATGGATGCGAATAAATGTCTGTGGATGCTTATGTGCATTATTAATAACTCATTTTACATTCTTCTTAACACCTAAACTTAAATCTCTATATCTCGGGACTTTAAAATTTCAAAATTGACCGTCTTTACAGAATTATTTCTCAAATTTGGTTTGAGATAGAAGTTTGAAAATTTCAAGAGTTGTTTCATATCATTAGGTGATGAACGTAGGACCACCATTTTTGGATATATTCTAACTCGGTGATTTTATTCATGATTTCCCCCAAAAAACAGACATTTTTGGCCCTTTTTTTTCGGACACCGATAAAATTTACAATATTTGTCATTTTAACTTTCTTCTGGTCCTATGAAGTTGCAAATATGGTAGACTATCTATGATTCGATTTTGGAAGCGTTTGATTCCTTGGTATGTCCTAAACAATTCATTGAGTGCCTAAATTTCTACCATTAAGATGTGCTAGCGGAAAATTTCAAAAACAGACTTTGAGACACTGTATCTTAAAATCTAGCAATGAGAATCAAAAACGGTTTGGAATGTGCCAGTATTTCTTGATGGAGATACCTCCCCACGCTTAACATCTCTTATAGCTCTACTTTCATCGTATGCTGTAATGCAAATCATATGTTTTTTCGAGGGCGGTATTCTTAACACACCTAAAGGTATTACACACAGGGTAAATTAACACACACAAGGTTAAAACTGAGGTAAACCTAAGATTCTTTGAACTTTTTCAGCTTTCGATCTTGAATTGATTTCAAATGTTCTCGTTGTATCGAGTTTACATTTCGAACTTTATTTGCCAGGATACAATGGGCTGCCACTGAACATATTTTATGAAAAACTGTCCAACCTTGTTGTTTGCAACAAATACAATAATTTCTCCAGTTTTCAGACTGAGTTTCTTCAACATAGAGTGTTGTAAGTTTGATTAAAATATTCCGTGATGGTCCTGATAAAAATCGTTGCATTAGAAGCTTCTCACTCTCAATTGCTACATATATTTTCCACACTACAATAATGACATCAATGACAATGTGTGATGGCCATTTGAGAGCTCCTCGATCTATTAATTGGATAAGCTTGTTTTTGTCTTCTATGTCAACTACTTTCAAATCTCTATCTTGGGTTGACATTGATAAACAAGCTTCACACTTTGAACTGGAATTTCGAATAAAGGAATGTACTGCATAACCACCAACGAAGGCGATAGATTGTAGAAGTGAAGTAGTCAAAGGTATGTTAGGAATTGTGGTTAGGACAGAGAGAAATAATTCTACATTTAAAGAATTATCCAGTTGATCGCTAGGTTGTGTAGAGTAGGATAGGAAGAATTCTTTTAAGCTGATATACTCAGTAGCCTGTTGTTTCGAGAATTATTTAAGGATGCTGGAAAGTTTGATTCGCCTTTCACTCTGTAAGATTTGTGTATATGATATATGATATTGTGCTCCAGACATCATGCGATACAATCCGAAATGATGCTCGATTGGATCATTTTGCAATCTTGATGTGAGCACATAATCAAAATCACAATTCTCCGTGAGGTGTTGAACGATTTCTATCAAGGCACAACAGGAGTGAGAAAGACTTGTAAAAGTTTGTGGACTTAACTTTCCATGTTTTCCTTGTCTACATTGCCAACGGTGAAGCCAGTTAACAATGTGTTTGAGAAATGCAAATCGTTCATCATTTTCCTGAAGAGGTTTGGAAAATTCATCATTCAGTCTGATGTGTTTATGTGTGGTGTTAACATTAAATATTTTCCAAAGTTTGATTATTATGTCTAAAAATTCCGGTGTCTTGGATTTTGAGTTAGCGTGTGTTGCATTGTAAATCGATAGAGCTGCATAAGTTGATTGGTCAAATATTTTTAAGGCTAAATTGACGTTTTGTCTCTCTAACATGGTAGGCCAGCAAGCTTTGGAAGATAATCGATGTGCTTGTTTAAGTAAGGAAGACTGTTCACTCTTGTACAAAAGCCTGATGTCCTGAAACGAGCGATGTGGATCTTGTTTACATCATCATAATTAGGAAAAATCAATGGGTTTGGATAAGTAAATGTGTGATCATAATCCTTTAAGTTGAGCCAGTTGTTTCGAACTGATTTGAGAATATGTACAAAATCAAAAAGGAGAAAGAGTTTACGACTTTGGTTGACAGGATGAGGAACGGTTGGAGTCAGAGTCTTCCCATCTGAAGAGAATAATTTGAACATGTTAACGTTCAGTGGATAATTGTCTGTGCAGATGGCTTGTACTTTCAGATCGCAATTCTCTATATTAGAGATTACAGACTTTACCACTGTAAACAAATCACCAGCCGAATTTGAAGAGCAGGGTATTAAACGAATTACTTGAGACCACTTTCTGTATAAACTTGAAGCCATTATAGCAAATACAGTCTTGATAGGCTTGTCAGATTCTAAAGAATATCCAAGTATTCTCCCTCCTGTATAAGCGACGTTAAAGTTGACATGTATTTCATCCATATGCAATACTAAATTTCGTTCTTTTGAACAAAAATCTGCTGTCATTTGCTTCAAGAGGGTTGTAAAGTCGCTTTCTAATCCGATTTTCGAGTAAAGTTGCTGTAGCGTTTTAAGGATACCGCCCTCGAAAAACCTTGCCTAGCGTAAAAAAAACGGGAAAACTTTTTATTGCTAATCTCATTGTATTACCGATCGGTCTACCATCTGATAGCACTATTTGGGCGGTATTTTTTTTATTTTTTGTGAGATAGCCCCCTAAAGTTTAGCGTTAATAAAAATTGAAAAAATATTGAAGGTTTTTATCTAATTTGTCTATTAGTTTGTAACTTATCTGATATTTTTTTAACTATACGGACCATAACATTGTTTTGGCACCTTTGGACATTATATAACACAAAGATTTAAAAGAATGGGCAAATAAAATCCAAACAAAATAGCTCTATAAGGGAGTTCATTTATATAAAACTCGGGAAATCGCAAGTTTGATCTCAGATATTTAGTGATCACTGGGTCAAAAATAAAATTCTGATCGTTTCAAAAAAAATTTATTCGGATCCGACCATTTTTTCTTGAGATATCGCTTATTATAGGTAAAGTTCGGACATTATATCCCTCTAAGGTTACGAAAGAGTCCGATGTCATATCTTAAAAACTATTATAGATATATAATATATTATATTCTTAAATAAAAGGATATATGCGAAAATATATAGGTTCCTCGAACATTCCTTTGTCAAAAAATGAATAATTCTCGACTTATCATTGATTTAATTGTAATACAAATTCTATGGAGAACTTTGAATATTTTTGAAAATGGCGAATCTAATCATCAAAAATGTGTCCAAATTTAGCAATTATGTTAAATAATGAATAGAATTGTCGTTAATAATGTCTACAGAAAAAATGGAGAGCTTTTGATCATTATTTTGAAAGTTCTGGCCTTGGACCTCGCAGATTCGGTCAAAACCCCCCCCATTTTGGTCCAAAAAGAGATGTCTCTCTATCTCTGTAAATATGAGTCCAAATTCTTAGTTCTCACTTCCTAATATACTTTTTATAAGTGTACATATATGAATATTTGATAATAATTGCACTACACCCTATCGAATGATAAGTTGACCGTCTTTACAGAATTATTTCTCAAATTTGGTTTGAGATAGAAGTTTGAAAATTTCAAGAGTTGTTCCATATCATTAGGCGATGAACGTAGGACCACCATTTCTTTGAGATATTCTTACTCGGTGATTTTATTCCTGATTTCCCCCAAAAAACAGACATTTTTGGCCCTTTTTTTTCGGACCCCGATAAAATTTACAATTTTTGTCATTTAACTTTTTTCTGGTCCAATGAAGTTACAAATATGGCAAACTATCTATGATTCGATTTTGGAAGCTTTTGCTTCCTTGGTTTGTCCTAAACAATTCTTAGAGTGCTCAAATTTCTACCATTAAGATGTGCTAGCGGAAAACGAAAAAATCAGACTTTGAGACACTGTATCTCAAAAACTAGAAATGTGAATCAAAAAAGGTCTGGATTGTGCTAGTATTTCTTGATGGATATACCTCCCCACGCTTAACATCTCTTATAGCTCTACTTTCATCGTATGCTGTAATACAAATCATGTGTTTTTTTGAGGGCGGTATCCTTAACATGAGGTAAGCATAGACAGTCTAGGGACTGGAGATATCTGTAACAAGAAGGTGATGTAAGATGTGCTTTGAGAGCCATAGCCTGTGTAATTACGTTATATTTTCTTCTATTTTTATGCACAAGAACGTTAGCTAGTTGACATTGGATGAAGTGGAGACGCGATAGATATGGAGATAAATCTGAAATATCATCTGTTAAAGGATCCGCTAGCAGTGAATTAAGTTTTGATATTGAAAGATCGAGTTGGTGTAAAGCTTCTTTAACGTGATGCTCAAATGTAACGAGCTTGTTTGGAGATGATTCATGGGAACTGTAATTCTCTATTTCTTCGAAAAGAAGTTCAATCTCGCGAGTATCAGTTAACATATGAATTGAGAAAGGAATAACAACATTATCCCGAAATTCCTGGACACTCATATCTTCGCTTACCAATAAACGCATCTCAATTGATATTGTATGACCTTCCAGAACGAAATGCCATCCATTTATTAGATAAGGATATGGAGGATATGTGTGTGAGTAAGTTGGAGAAATTGTGCACACCATATTTTTCTGTATCATGCGCTTGCTGTTCAATGCTTAATTTGAGAGCCTGTGCGAACAGTTCTTCGTCTTTTGATTCGCGGACAAATCGAGTTGGTCCTGGTAATGGCTCCGACGAAAGATATGTAGGGCAGCCGGGTAGGATCGATGGTACAGCATTTTGACAGAGTTTTGGTCTGGCGCGTATTCTTTCAGTAAAATTACCGTCAGCTTGCAAAATTCTGTCAACTGTAATAATATCTTCGGGATGAAAGTGATGCATGCAGACATAAATGTTAGATAAATCAGCAATGTTGTCACGATGAAGTGCATTCAACCACTGAGTACGTAACTCTTGAGGGGCTGTAGGAACCTTGAAAACTGGTGTATATGGCTCACTTCTGTAATTGCTCTTACACCCAGGAGCAGAGCAGTGGTTAGGCATGATGAGTGTTCCAATCGGTACTAAATAGTAGGGTATGATTAAAAAATAATAAGTCATGGAGACTGGAGACGGCAGAATACAATCGAAGGAATCAAATATTGTAACTAATATAAAAAAAGGGATATGTCAAAGAGGGCAAGTTATACGAACGTTAACTAACCTAGCTCCCAAAAATATCGAAAATTTGTTATTCCAGTTAATTCTTAATAAGAAAAATCTATGACAAAATATTATGGTTGTATAATATAGTTATAGGTATGTTTTCTAAATTAACCATAAATATAAATCTTTGAAACTGATATAAACCATCGACACTAATTAAGAAGTACGATGGGACTTCTAACCCATCCGTGGTGGCATATTTTCATTCAGTACTCCCTCCTTATATTTCGTACTCCACGGTTCGACTTATGTTTAATCAAAGTTCTACATCAGGCAATAATGTAGAATTATGATCAACAAGTGTTCAAAACTCAAGTCTTAATGTTTGGTCAAAGTTCTTCTGAGGGGATTTAATCAAAATTATACTCTCAAATTTGATCAGATGTGCGGATTCGTTAATTTTAGAGATCTGTTTCGAAAAGTTTTAGTAATTTTGCTCCCAATTCACTTTAATGTGAAAAAGAGTAGTAATCTGACTAGGTAGTGATACGAGTAAAGACATCTATAATTTTCGGTTCAATTAAGATTTTTGCAGCATATAGTTCGATGTAACGTCCCATGTGTTAAGGATACCGCCCTCGAAAAATGCTTTGATTTGTCTTGCAGTCTATGTTAAAAAGAGGTATCTAAGAGATTAAGTGTGGATAGTAGTCGATGGGAAATCTACGAATCTCCACAATCTTCTTCTCCCTACTCCACCACACCCACCAACCATTCCTCACTATAGGCCTACAGCTCTCCTTCCCCTCGCTCGCTCGGGAGAGATAGTGCTCTGCACCTGGGCCACTTTCACTTTCCTAATCTGGTGAGTGATTCTGTTTTTCCTCCTCCACTTCTCCTTCATTCGGAATCTTAGGACTGTTGCGTGAGATTTTGAGGCATTGTATATACGGACCAAGGATGTACATGAACCGTGAGATTTTGAGCGGATGCCGACATTTCGCTACTAATTTGATTGGCTTATTTTCATGGAGATAATAAAATACATTATAAGATTAATTTAATTGTAGCATTAAATTTAAAAATTTAAAAAAGCACCAAAACGCATGTTTGTTCGAATAGTTTGCATAATCATGACAAACAAGCGCGCTTCGCTTGCTTGCGCTGCGCGGCTTGCGGACACTGCGTGTCCGCAGATTTACCCAGTGGGAGCTTGGGGATATTAGAGAAACAATACGGCGCTTTCTTGTTTTATACTAAGCACGCTGGATTGTCATTTGTCTACGGTTACATTAATGAAATCAGAACTGTAGCAGAAATTTGTTTCGTGATAAATATAATTTACTTCGTATTAAGTCAACTAATCCTGAATGTTAGCTCAATTTGAATACACAAAGTTCACATTGCTAAAGATTATTATACTTAAATAATCAATTCCAGTCCATGTCGTTAAAAGTTATTTTATGATCGAATTGATTGATCGTAGCATATAACACACTTTAATTGTTGTTAACAATCAAATTATAGACTCAAAATAGCAGTATTCAATCATTTATATGAAATAGAATCGTGTGAATGACATTATAAAAGGCTGATAATTGATTGGTTCACATAAACCAATGAATTTCAATCACAAATAGTTCTTTTGATTGTATGCATAAGTCAATACTATTTTATTCCAATGTATTTGCATTATAAAATAATCGAATTTGATTGGTCAGCACATTTTGTCACTTATCTCGGCGAGGTGTGAACATTTCGCTTAGATCTTCGAACTTAATCCTAGATTCATCATTTGACACGTACATGCCAATTTTCGTATCTCTACGACTTGCCAATTCTTCAATCAATTCGGACAAACAAAAACAAAAAAAAAAATCCTAGCATTTTAATATATAAGATGAGCTCTCACAGTTTGAAATTAGAATTCTCATCCTGTCAAATACTGAACTTCCATTGTATAAATTAATCAGCAGATACTTACAGGTTTCTCACAAACAAGTTGTCAGCTGTTTAAATTCCAATGAGATGAATAGGAGCATGTAAATAATCTAACCAATTTAACTCTTTACTCATTTAGGCTGATTTTTTTTTTCGATTTGGACAATGGATGACAGAAGACCCTCCTGATCAGCCGTTTCGGCTGATCAAATCTTGTAGAGGAGGAGAGAAACTAATAGGAGGAGGCTATCTATATGATCAACAGAGGAGAGTAGGAGATGTGAAGCACTGGCAATGCGTAAAGAGAGGAATTTGTAAAGCAAGGGTTCTTACGAAGGGTATGGAGATAGTCAGACGAACCAATGAGCATCTCCATGGTCCCAAGTCAATGGTCTAGTTCTATACTTTGAGAAAACCTATGTCGGGCGCAAACTCCCTGGTGGTACCTACCCTAGGCAGATTAAATAAAATACTATACATAGTAGAGAAACTATGTATTCTGTATCATTACTTAATCTGCCTCTAAATTAAAATGGTGTGCTACATCTCGTAAGAATTCCGTGGTTGGGCGACACAACTAGCTGGTAACCAGTTGCTTCAAGGCCTCCTCGGTAGCCTAGTTTTTCCTACGTTTAGGAGGATTAGTACCGGCAATGAACTAAGCTTCAAGTCCCTGTTCACGCTTCAAGGCAGTGATTAACTTCCAAATATTTGGATGGTGACAGCCAACAGGAGCATTGAAAGAGCGGTGCCATGCATTGGTTGTACGAGGTAACCCAAACGCCATGTCGTAGTGATAGTTCCACATCTCAATTGGGAACAAGGGATCCTGGTAGGTAGCACCAGGGAGTTTGCGCCCGACATAGGTTTTCTCAAAGTATAGAACTAGACCAGTGGCTTGGGGCATTGGAAGTTCCTGTACTACATCACCAACCAGGTATATTTTGTCCTAACCTAGATTATACCTCCGGATATGAAGCGGGCTAGCCCAGAATATTATCCCTGTCTTCGTAATATCAAATGAATGTGGATATTTTGGCATGGCCATAGGAAGTGGTGCGGCTGGTAGGGGCATGGCCTTACCACTTTTTATAAACTGTCTTAGTTCTATGGACGATGATGTGGATGACTCAGGATGAGCCTTACCACATTTGATTAACACAGCGACAATGGCCTTACCACTTTTCCTGAGCTTCTGACGGCCCTGTTTGGGGGTATATATGTTAACATTTTGTTGTAGGAGTTACAGACTGTCTTATAAATTGGAAAATTGCCTCAGAGAAATAGAGTGATGGCATCTACTCATATTATTATCATGACATTTATAGATAGACAGCAGGGACGGACCCAGGGGTGGTATGATATCCAGGGTCTTCAACCTCCACTCAAAGAGAAAGTGTACTAATCGTCAAGTCTTAGCTAAGAATAAGCTTAATACCAGAGCTCGTCCTCTTTAATAAACCTTGATTTGCCCCTGGACAGAACTCAACAAAATATTTCTATGTTTCTCCAATTATATTTCACTACAAGCGCGCTTCGCTTACTTGCGCTGCACGGCTGGCAGACACTTTGTGTCCGCCGGAAGCTCCCTTCGGTCGCCTGGGGTCGCATTGATTAATTATATGTGAGATAACATCTCTAAATACGTGTGTCCTACTGATATATCGCACGAAAACCCCCCAAATTTTTCAGTTTTAAAATTTAGTTATGGTCGAAAAATTTCTATTTATAAAAAAGGGGACAATGACATCATAATTTTATGATGAGTCGACATTTCTGTCTGAACTCAGAACTTAGTGGAGCCATAGCCAAAAGACTCCCACATGTCAAAAATAAGCTTTCTGTGCATAGCAGTTTCTTCAATCATTTCGTTACAGATATATATATCCATACTATTAAAATTCGATTAATCAATATATGTATATATATATATACAAGCGCGCTTCACTTGCTTGCACTGCGCAGCTGGCGGACACTTTGTGTCCGCCGGAGGCGCCCTACAGGCTCCTGGGGTCACATTGATTAATAATAAGGGAGATAACATCCTTAAATATGTCTGTCCCACTGTTATGTTGGATATCACACGAGGAATCACCAAATTTGTCAATTTTTAAAATTTTGATGCGTAATGATGACGTCACAACAGAGTGATGAGTCATCATTTTTGATGATAGCTGCAAATTCTATTAAAATTTCAGCCTTCTATCACCTAAAAGGGTTGAGTTATAGTATAAAACTGAAATTTTAATTATAAAAAAGGTGACAATGGCGTCATAATTCCATGATGAGTCGACATTTTCGTCGAAACTCTGAACTTACTGGAACCATAGCCGAAAGACTCCCACCTGCCAAAATTCAGCTTTCTGGGCATGACAGTTTCTTCAATCAATTCGTTACAGAAAAATGTAGACTCATCATGGAATTATGACGTCATTGTCACATTTTTAAAAGTTAAGCAAAACAGTTATTCGAGCATAACTCAGCCATTATAGGAGATAGAAGGCTGAAATTTAATATATTATGTATATTTATATATCTCACATATAGCACAACTATCATCAAAAAATGATGACTCATCACCCTGATGACGTCATCATTACGCATCAAAATTTTCAAAATTGACAAATTTGGTGATTTTTCTTGCGATATCGATTATAACAGTAGTACAGGCGTATTTAGGGATGTTATCTCACTTATAATTAAGCAATGTGACCCCAGGCGCCTACAGGGCACCTCTGGCGGACACAAAGTGTCTGCCAGCCGCGCAGCACAAGCAAGCGAAGCGGGCTTGTATATATATATATATGCAGACATATAAACAGTCTACTCCGCTTAATAGGGCCACATCGGTCAGAGGATATTTTCCCCCGATTAAGCGGAGAACCCTATTATCTGAAAATATTTTGTAATAGCTTCCATGTGTGAGAGCTATTCCGGTCCGGCCAAAAGTGGCCCGATTAAGCGGTTGGCCCGATTAAACAGTGGCCCTATTAAGCGGAGTCGACTGTATATACACATTAATAGAGTTTTAATTGTAAGGACTATTTGTATGGGGAATTAAGCGGTGTATGAATACTTTTGTTCAGGCAGTGTTTATCGCACAAAAATCACCAAATTTATCAATTTTAAAAATTAGATGAGTAATGATGACGTCATAAGAAAGCCATGAGTCATCATTTTTTGATGATATTATGACCATATGTGAAATATATTAATATATATATTCCATTAAAACTTCAGCTTTCTATCTCTTATAATGGCTGAGTTATGCTCGAATAACTGTTTTGCTTAACTTTTAAAAATGTGACAATGACGTCATAATTCAATGATGAGTCGACATTTTGGTCTGTGCTCAGAAATTATTGGAGCCATAGCCAAAACACTCCCGAATTCCAAAAATCAGCTTTCTGGTCATGACAGTTTATTCAATCAATTCGTTACAGATATATATATATATATATACTTGTATCTTTACTATTAAAACTCGATTAATGTATACAAGTGCGCTTCGCTTGTTTGGGCTCGCGGCTGGCGGACACTTTATGTCCACCGGATGCTCCCTTCGGTCGCCTTGAGTCACATTGGTTAATTATAAGGGAGATATCATCTCTAAATATGTCTGTCCTACTGTTATAGACGAAATCACTCCAAAAATCACAAAATTTGTCAATTTTAAAATTTTTGACGAGTAATGATGACGTCATAACAAAGCTTTTTTGATAATAGTTGCATCATATGTGAGATATGTTAGTATTCAGATTCTAGTAAATTTCAGCCTTCTATCCCATATAATGTCTGAGTTATGCTCGAATAACTGTGTTGCTTAACTTTTAAAAATGTGACAATGACTTCATAATTTCATGATGAGTCGACATTTCGCTCTGAGCTCAGAACTTAATGGAGCCATAGTCAAAAGACTACCACATGCCAAAAGTTAGCTTTCTATGACCGGCAGTTTCTTTAATCAATTCGTTATATATATATAACGAATTGATTGAAGAAACTGCCAGCTGTAGAAAGCTGATTTTTGGCATGCGGGAGTCTTTTGGCTATGGCTCCAGTAAGTTCTGAGCACAGAGCAAAATGTTGACTCATCATGGAATTATGACGCCATTGTCACATTTTTAAAAGTTAAGTAACAGAGTTATTCGAGCATAACTCAGCCATTATAGGAGATAGAAGGCTGAAATTTTAATAGACTGTATACTAACATACCTCACATATGATGCAACTATCATCAAAAAATGATGACTCATCACTTTGTTATGACGTCATCATTACGCATCAAAAATTTTAAAATTGACAAATTTGTTGATTTTTCGAGTGATATCGATTATAACAGTAGGACAGACGTATTTAGAGATGCTATCTCCCTTATAATTAACCAATGTGATCTTAGGCGACCGAAGGGAGCCTCTGGCGAACACAAAGTGTCCTCTAGCCGCGCAGCGCAAGCAAGCGAAGCGCGTTTATCAAATATTAAGCTAAAACTCTCCATAAGTACAAGGACCGTAAACCGGGTGTATAAAACGTGTGTGCTAACCACAATAATTATATTATCATAGCAAATCAAATTGCCAGTAGAAAGCTAATCCTCTAACGAATGCAATAAAATAATTTAAAATACATTGTTTCAGTTGCCTTTCGAATTATAAAGTTGGGCCTTGAACATATAGAACGCCCTAAGTACTACTAGTGCATTTTTAATGGAAGATAATTTAACTTATGTTCCATATACTTGCTCAATAATTATGCTACCCCTAGAGAAATCAAGCTAGATTTGGCTCATTTAATTGGAATCGGATTCTGAAAAGTGTCCTCGTTTCGAACTCTGGGGT